>CAWUFW010022133.1:0-102892 GCA_963921515.1 Calotriton arnoldi | reverse complement strand
AACGGAACATGTTGCCTTAACAATTTTGTTAAAGGACTTGCTTTGGTTGAAAACTGGTTGATGAAGCGACGATAAAAATTCGCAAATCCTAAGAATCGTTGGATATCCTTAACTGAAGTTGGTTCTGGCCAATCTAATATTGCTTGCACTTTTCTGGGTGCCATTGTGATTCCGTGAGGTGACAATATAAAACCTAAAAATTCCACTTGGTAAGTATGGAATTCGCACTTTAATAATTTGTAAAAAAGACCATGTTGGCGCAGGGTGGTTAAAACAAGTTTGACATGTTTTTCATGTTCCAAGATAGATTGTGAACAGATTAACAAGTCATCTATGTAGGCAATGACAAACCTGTCAAGAAAGTCTCGTAAGACATCATTAATAAAAAATTGAAACGCCGCAGGGGCGTTGCATAGACCGAAGGGCATCACGCAATATTCAAACAAGCCAAAGCGAGTTCGAAAAGCGGTCTTCCATTCGTCTCTGGCTCGAACACACACAAGATGGTATGCTCCTCTCAGATCCAACTTGGTATAAATAGTTGCAGATCTTACTTGGTCCAAAAGAACGGGAATAAATGGCAAAGGATATCGGTTTTTAATGGTGATGTTATTCAACGCGCGATAATCTATGCACGTGCGTAATTCCCCATTACTTTTGGGCACAAAGAAGAGAGGAGAAGCTGCCGGAGACTTGGAGGGTCGGATGAAACCATTATTTAAAAATGTGTCTAAATATTCCCTGAGATGTTGGTTCTCCTGCTTGGTAAGCGTGTAGATCCTACTACAAGGAATTTTAGCACCAGGTACAAGATCTATTTCACAGTCATATGTTCTGTGAGGTGGAAGGGTCTCAGCACTTTGTTCGCAGAATACGTCTCGAAAATGTTCATATATCGTGGGTAATTCTATGATTTGCTCTGCAGCCGTAGCAATATAATGAGCAGTTGTTTTACCAAGCTCTTGTACCATGGTTTTGGACATGGTTTCTTGTGAATGTAAACGTTCCTGTTGACACCAATCTGATTGAAAAGTAACACTTCTCTTAGCCCAGTCTATGGTGGGATTATGGTCTGTCAACCAAGGCATCCCGAGGAGGACACCAAATTGAGGGGCATCAATGATATCAAAGGATATTTCTTCCACATGAGTTTGGTCTTGAGTAAAGCATGTCATGGTTATCTTAATGGTGGAATGCGTAATTAATCCAGATGTTAATTGTTTACCATCTACCGCATGAACCATTTCTGGTTTCTGTTTTGCTAAGGTTGGGATTTCCAGTTTTGTTGCGAAAGCAGCGTCAATAAAATTGCCAGTGGCTCCAGAATCTACCATGACCACCGCGGCTTTAGGTTCTTGCTGAAAAATTACGAATTGTGCGTTCAATACTAAATGTGGGACAGAAATTTGTAATGTGTTAGCAACCGATTGTTCAGGAGATAAAGATGTGTTACTCGAGGAAGTCTCCTGGCTATTCCTCGAGTATACTAGTTTCCCACCTTGGTCATGGTTGTGTTTGGTTTTGCTAAACAGTCTTTGACAAAATGTCCTTTTTTACCGCAATACAAGCATAGACCCTTTTTCCGACGAGAATCTTTTTCTTCAGTCGTCAAAGGTTTTCGTATTCCTCCGATTTCCATAGGTTCACTAGTATCCGGGGCTACAACAGGCGGTTTGTCTTTGGGTCGAAATGAAGGCCTAAACTCTAGACGCTTCCTGTCCCCTCTACGATCTGATACTCTATGATCCAATCGAAGACTTAGAGCTATTAAGTCTTCGCATGTTCTTGGCTGCGGATCTATTGGAGCTATTAAGTCCTTTAATTCGTCTCGTAGACCTTGGTAATATAGAGCGGCTCTTTTATCTTCCGGCCAAATCGTTTCTGCTATTAAACGAATGAATTGAGTTAAATAATGGACCAAATCCTTATTTCCTTGTTTTAACTCTAATAATTCACGATCAGCTGATCCTGTAATTGTTCGTCAGTCAAAAACTTTTTCAAATTCCGATTTGAAACGAGACCAACTGTAAAGCAATGGGTCATCCGATTGTACAAGAGGAACTGCCCACATAGCAGCGTCTCCGCTCAAATAAGAAATCAGAAAGGCATTTCTAGACTGAGCGTCAGGGAAAGATGTGGGTTTTACCATAAAGTGTAGCTGTACTTGAGTTAAGAATGTTTGAAATTTGTGTGGTTCACCTGCAAATCTTTCTGGAGGTGCCAAAGGAACTGTCATTGGAACCGTCACTGATACTGTAGAGGTATTAGAACTACTAGCAGCAGCTACATCTGGGGAACGAGACGGTGCTATTTGTGTTTGTAACTGAGTGACCTTATTAGCTAAAGCCGCTGTCTCTTGTCTAGCTGCTGACAATTCTTTTTGCATGTTTCCCAACATGGAACACAAGTCCTCCAAGGTGGCCATCCTGAAGATTCTGCTCAGGAGGAACCAAAATTTGTGGGCTGGTTATTCTGTCAGAACTGGTAAATATCGTTGGGTTCCTCAGGAGCAGTACCCTCAAGAAGCCCACCTTCAAGCAGCTTCGACTCAAGCTTAATTGCACTGAGGATCAAAGTGGCTAGACGGGGGGAAGGGATTTGGGAAGGGTACTGCGGGGAGGGAGACCTGGAACGAGAGGTTGTCCTCAGTTAGCTTTCCTGATATACCGTGTGAACTCTTGAACTAAATCAGCATGGTTAAATAACTACAACATACCTGTAAAGAAAAGCAGGTTACTTATGAAACAGTCGTCTCTCTAATATCTTCTTCACAAGGAATGGAATTGCTGTTCCTATAATCCTCAAAACAAAATATAACAATATAGATTCTATGATTAATCTAGTGCTTGCATAAACACTATGCTCCAGAGCGAGTCATACTTTCATATAAGAGAGACTATTAGTTTTTGTTACACTGTCTCTTTCTTAAATTATGATTTGCGTGTAACACTGTTAAGAATCACAGCGCTAATTCCAACAAGCGTTTTTATAATGCACAACAGGTTTCAAATGCAAGGTTTGTTTCAACTTGTAATGTGAATATTATCTATGCACATGCCCAAGAAAGCGCTTCAGCGCGATGTGCCACGTTCAATATACAAATGTTCAAGAAAGCGAGTCAGCGCGTTGTGCCAAAGTCAATAAGCAAATGCCTAAGAAGCGCTCCAGCGCGATGTGCCATGCTCAATATGCAAATGTCCAAAAACGCGCTTCAGCGCGATGTGTCACATTCAAAGATGCAAATCCCCAAAAAGCGCTGCAGCGCGATGTGCCAATGTTCATTAAACAAATGCCCAATAAATTGTTTCGACAAAGAGAGCTCGAGTCAATATGCAAATATCAACAGGTTGCTCCTTTAAACAAAATGGACTGATCCTACCTGATGGTGATCAAGGGAAGGATCTACAACCTGCATTAAGTTGTCAGAGATCTTCTCACTGAAACCGGATATCTGCTGCTGCTGCTCTCGCTCAGAGTTCTCAATAACCAGCAAAGAGAACAGGGTGTGGCTCCTATTTAAAGGCTTTCTCAAGAAGTTTCCAGATGACAGCTCTCAGGTAAACTACTGGAGCTGAGAAGGGCCAATAGACCTTGGGCAGCAGACTATAACAAGCATTGGTACAAACAAGTGACAGTGCAAACAATAAGCACTGGCAAAACCAATAAACAAGCACTGGTAAAAGCAATAGAAAATACAACCGCCTGTAACAAGCATTGGTACAAACAAGTGACAGTGCAAACAATAAGCACTGGCAAAACCAATAAACAAGCACTGGTAAAAGCTATAGAAAATACTAAAGGACACGTGATTGGCAGAATCATGACATCTAAGGCCTGCACTGATGGACGCAAATACATGGCGGCCACACGACTCCAACCACCTAGACTCCCAAGTGGGAGGGAGTAACGAAGGAGGGGCAGAAGGCAACGAGACTGAAGTCGCCTGAATCACCAGTCCTTGAGCCCTTGGATGGAGGGACAAACAGACAGGGTCATCTGGAGCAGGGCGATGTCGATGTGCAATAGCACGATCCACCGGGTCCCCCGAAGAGGGCCTCGCCCAAGTCCCCAGAAGAGTGTCGTATAACGACTCGCCAAAAGGCAACAAGGGCTCCACTTCCACGGTGCCCTGGTGTAGTAAATACAGCAAGGGATCAGAGGGCAGAGAGACTGAGGGTGGCTGCACTTGTAAAATGTCCGCAGCCCTGCGAACCACCCTGGCAAAAGCCGCACTAGCCACCGCCGCCATGAGAGGTGGTGACAACAGGTCATCCGTAGGGGACGGCATGAGGCTAATCCTGCCACCAAAACGTGGTGGCTCTACAGCCCGAGGACAGCCAAGGCCCTGCCAATGCATGGGGTCCTGCCCCGAGGGACAGCGCAACAACCCTCGGTGTGGCGAACCCATAGGGGCCTCCTCAGTTTCGGCCTCGACATCCTCCACCAACTGATGAACGGCCGGGGATGGCACTGGCATCGATCGGCGTCGAGACGGCGTCGTCTCGACGTCGATGACTCCAGAAGGAGCCTCGTCCGTCCGGCGTCGGACCGGCGTCGACACGACCTCCACCGAGGTGGGAACCTGCGGAGAGGAACGGAGTTGACTTGGAGTAGAGACCTGCGCTGCAGCCTCAGCCGGCAACGACGCAGGGAGCCTCACAGGGCTGTGCGAAGACGACATGGAAGGCTTGGACGTGCGAGTAGGATGCCTCTCCGGGCCATGCCCCGACGTCGCAGCGACTCCGGAACCGGAGTCAGAGTGCTCGACCGGTGCCGAGGGCGAACACGCCGGCGAAATCCCTATCTGAACCCCTACCTCCTCTATGGGGCCCAAAGGCGCGCCAGGGAGAGGAGGTGACCCAAAGATGGCTAGCAAGGCCCAAGAATAGGCCTCCATCTGGGCCCGAGTCGACCCAGCTCCAGGAAATGGCTGGTAAGTGGGGGTCGACTCCTGAGGGCCTGTGTCCGGTGGAGACCGGGAGCAGCGGGCCCCGCTGTCGCGTGATGTCGGCGACCTCTGTGACTTCTTTTTCTTGTGCTTACCTGCAGCAGGAGAGCGACGTCCGCGGGAACGACTCCGCGACCCGTCCCGAACCAACCCCCCCGCACGAGAAGGAGACCGGCAGCGTGAGGGCTCCGAACGGGACATCCGGGCGGACAGCAACTTCATGTGACGTTCCCACAAGGACTTCGGCTTCAGCCGTCGGCAGGCGTCGCACTCCTTGGAGTCGTGGTGCTCGCCCAAGCACCACACACAGATCGCGTGTGGAACTGTCGCCGACATCTGCCGCATACAGGATTCACACGCCTTGAAGCCCGAAGGCATCACACACAGTTCCTGGACGCCAAAAGGCGTCGAGAAAGCCTGAAAAACAAAAAAGAGGCCAGAGGTAACCGCTTCTCCGGATCCGCGTTGGGACGCGGAAAAGAAGAAAACGGACGTCAGCACGCCGGGGGGGGGGGGAGGACTTATGCGGCTCCATTGACGTCACTTCCGTGGACGACGTCAGGACGGAGCCGGGCGACGCCGCCCCCCGGCGTGCAGAGGTACTGCTGGGGAAATAGATTTTCCGGATCCAGTCTGATGCCTGGGGGATATTCTAAGTTAAGGAATCTGCGGCTAGATGTCTCTATCGGATAAGCTCCTCACTGTTAGAGAAGAGGATGCTGACAACTATTCAGTCCTGAAGAGTGCTCTCATTGATGGGTTTGGCTTAACCACTGAACAGTACAGGATTAAGTTCAGAGACACCCAGAAGAGACAGACACAGGACTGGGTGGACTTTGTAGATTGTGCTACTAAGGCTCTGGAAGGCTGGTTACTTGGCAGCAAAGTGAATGATTTCAAGGGATTGTACAATTTGATTATGAGGGA
Organism: Calotriton arnoldi; assembly: GCA_963921515.1. NCBI lineage: Eukaryota > Metazoa > Chordata > Amphibia > Caudata > Salamandridae > Calotriton > Calotriton arnoldi. Next base: position 97,017 of record CAWUFW010022133.1, on the reverse strand, counting down.
GCAGATCCTTAATAATTGCCAAAATCAGTTGTTGCATCAGTACCTGGTTGACTCTGATCTGACTTCTCCCCAATAATTGGGAAAGAAGGCAGATAGGTGGGTCGGAACCAGGGTGAAGCAGAAAAACCAGACCACAGGTGGTGACCAGAAGAAGCAAGATGCTAAACCTTTGGATAAGGGTGGGGAAAAGGGTAAAGACCAGAAGTCTTCATCAGGGCCCCAAAAACCTGCATCTGGGGGGGTGGGGGGGAGTCACAGTCTAACAAAGGTAAAGGCAAAAAGAAACCTTGGTGATTCCTGTGTAAGGAGAAAACCCATTGGACAAGGGATGGCAATTGTTCAAGGGCCAAGGATCCTCCTACCACCACCACTGCCCCTAAGGCAACTGTTCCCCCTAGTTCAGCTCCAACTGGTGGTACAGGGAACAAGGGTATAGTAGGGTTAACCTTGGGATCTGAGATGGGTTGTGGCCTAGTCAGAACTCCAGCTCAGGCTGTACTTGTCTGTGATGGAGGCATGGATATTGCCTCCTTATTTGTGAGCCCCAGTAACCTGGGCAAATATAGACAACAGCCTTTGATCAATGGAAAGGAGGACATGGCATATAGGGACACAGGAGCAAGTGTCACTATGGTGACAAAAGATCTTGTGGGCACTGACCAGATCATACTTGGTGAGATGTACCAAGTGACCAATGCTAGCAATGTCAGGACAGACCATTCCTTGGCAGTTGTTAATTTCATCTGGGGAGGGGTAACTGGCCCTAAGAAGGTTGTGGTTAGCTCAGACCTCCCTGTGGAATGCTTGTTGGGCAATGATTTGGAAACTATAGCCTGGGCTGAAGTGGAACTCAGGACACATGCAGCAATGTTGGGCATCTCTGCAGATGTGTTTGCTGTGACTAGGTCACAGGCCAAACTGTCTTCAACTGAACAGGCCCTGGATCCTGGAAAAATGGACCAGGTGCCTTCCAAGAGAAGGAGCAGTAGGGGTAAGGCAGTGCCTTCCCCCCTGCCTCAGAGTGAGGATCAGTCTCCTGAGGGAGATGATCCCAGTCCTTGTGAAGGAACTGTCTCAGAGGGACTTGAACCTGATCAGGTTGAGTTCCTGGGGCCAGAGGCCCTTCCAGGGCAGAACTGAGTCAGGAGCTGCCCCTCTCTTGAACCCCTCAGACAGCAAGCTGCTGCTGAGGCTGCTGGGAGTGCCAGTGGGTCCCACAGGATCTACTGGGATGAAGGACTCCTTTACTCAGAGGGTAGAGACCCCAAGCCTGGTGCTACCAGGAGGTTGGTCATACCTCTGAAGTTTAGGGGCTTCCTACTGACACTGGCACATGATATCCCTTTAGCAGGACACCTAGGCCAAAGTAAGACTTGGGACAGGCTTGTCCCTCACTTTCACTGGCCACACATGTCAGAAGACACAAAGGAGTTTTGTCGCTCCTGTACCACCTGTCAAGCCAGTGGTAAGTCAGGTGGTACCACAAAGGCCCCCCTAATACCACTACCTGTGGTGGGGGTTCCCTTTGAGAGGATTGGGATAGACATAATTGGTCCCATGGACCCTCCAACTGCATCTGGGCACAGATATATTCTAGTGGTGGTGGACCATGCCACTAGGTACCCAGAGGCAATACCCCTTAGAACCACCACAGCTCCTGTGGTGGCCCGGGCCCTCCTTGGAATTTTTTCCAGAGTGGGTGTCCCTAAGGAGGTCTTAACTGACAGAGGTGCAAACTTCATGTCCGGTTACATCACTGCAATGTGGAAGGAGTGTGGAGTAAATTACAAATTTACCACACCCTATCACCCACAGTGCAATGGGTTAGTTGAAAGGTTCAACAAAATCCTGAAGGGCATGATCATGGGCCTCCCAGAAAAGCTTAGGCGAAAATGGGATGTCCTGTTGCCCTGCCTTCTCTTTGTCTACAGAGAGGTCCCACAGAAGGGGGTTGGCTACAGCCCTTTTGAACTTCTGTTTGGGCATCCAGTTAGGGGTCCCTTGTGTTTAGTGAAGGAGGGATGGGAGTTACCTCTCAAACCACCTAAGTAAGACATAGTGGACTATGTACTTGGTTTCCGCTCCAGGATGGCTGAGTATATGAAGATGGCAAGTAAAAACCTTGAGGCTAACCAAGAATTACAGAAAGCTTGGCATGACCAAAAGGCTGTACTGACTGTGTATCAGCCAGGACAGAAGGTATGGGTGTTGGAGCCTGTGGCCTCAGCAGCTCTCCAGGACAAGAGGAGTGGAACCCACACCATTATTGAGCAAGAGGGAGAGGTCACCTACCTGGTGGACCTTTGAACTCCTAGGAGCCCCCACAGGGTGCTCCATGTGAATGGGTTCAAGCCATATGTGGACAGGGCAGACATGGGCTTGCTCATGGCTACTGATGAGGGACAGGAGTAAGAGAGTGACCCACTCCCTGACCTCCTCTCACAGAACCCTGATGATGGCTCAGTAGATGGTCTAGCCTTGGCAGGCAGCCTCACTGAGCAACAACAGACTGATTGCAGGAAGGTCCTCAATCAGTACAGACATATGTTTTCCCTGACTCCTAGTCAGACCACTTAGTGTACCCATGAAGTGGACACAGGTGAGAGTCTGCCTGTTAAAAATAAGATTTACAGGCAACCTGACCATGTCAGGGACTGCATCAGGACTGAGGTCCAAAAGATGCTGGAATTGGGAGTGATTGAACCCTCAGATAGCCCTTGGGCTAGTCCAGTGGTCCTGGTACCCAAACCTCATACCCAAGGTGGTAAGAGAGAAATGAGGTTTTGTGTGGACTACAGGGGGCTCAATGCAGTCACTAGGACTGATACTCACCCTATTCCTAGAGTATTAAATATTAGTACTATTCCTAGGGCAGATGAGCTCATTGATACTTTGGCCTCAGCCACATTCTTGAGCACATTTGACCTCGCTGCTGGATATTGGCAAATCAGACTAGCTGAGGATGCCAAACCCAAAATAGCATTTTCAACCCCTAGTGGGCATTATCAATTTATTGTGATGCCCTTTGGCTTGAAAAATGCACCTGCCACATTTCAAAAGGTTGGTGAATAAAGTTCTCACAGGCCTGGAAGACTACAGTGCAGCTTATCTTGATGATATTGCTGTCTTTAGTTCCACCTGGGAGGATCACCTGGTCCACCTAAGAAATGTTCTGGAGGCCCTGCAGAAAGCAGGCTTCACTATCAAGGCCACTAAGTGCCAGATAGGGCAGAGTAAGGTTGTGTACCTGGGCCACCTTGTGGGTGGAGGCCAGGTTCAACCATTGCAGAGCAAAATCCAGACCATCATGGACTGGGTTGCTCCAACTACCCAGACTCAGGTCAGAGCTTTCTTGGGCCTGACTGGGTATTACAGGAGGTTTGTTAAGGGATATGGATCTATAGTGACCCCCTTAAATGATCTGACCTCTAAAAGAATGCCTAAGAAAGTTCAGTGGACGATTAGCTGTCAGAAGGCATTTGATGACCTGAAGCAGGCCATGTGCACTGCTCCCATTCTGCAAAGTCCTGACTATTCCAAACAATTCATTGTTCAAACTGATGCATCTGAGTTGGGGGTAGGGGCTGTGTTATCACAACTGAATGAAGAGGGTCAGGATCAGCCAGTAGCTTTTATAAGCAGAAGGCTGCCCCCAGAGAGAAACGTTGGTCAGTAGGTCCTTGCTCCATACAGGCTCCGTGCAGGACCTGTGGTGCATTAAGGGCAACTGAAGAATCTCCCTTGGGGTGAAGGAGTCACTCCCCTGCATTCGCAGGCACCTCAACGCAACTAACCGGTCTGCTGCTCCTGAGCTCCTGCGGACTCCGAAGATTTCAGCAACATAGGAGGTGGGTTACGAAGGTCCCTGAGGTCGATCTGCCCTCTCAGCAAGTTTGAGGCCAGTATCCCTTGTGGGGACTGCATACCCTGAACCCCTGTGCACCGCATCTATTTGCAGTTGCATATGCTTGTTGGTGATTCCCGATTTTGTGCATTGGACTCCGTGTAGTCCTGACCCTGAGCAGTATTTGCACCAAAGAACTCCGGCCTCCTCGCACCGACTGCTCCGTGGGCTGGTACTTTGCAATCTTGCTCGAGGTCCCCTCGCGACTCCTGGTCATTTGGCCTGTGGGTCCTCCTGAGGGTCATCTTGATTTCTGTTGGGCTTTCCTGGTTGCTCCAGACGTGCCCTGACTCCCCATTGCTTGGTGAGTCCCCTGGACCTTGCTGGTCCACACCGTAACCTGCTTGACCTTCCTGCGTGGGTTGCTTTTGCCAAGGCTTGTTGGTGCTCCAGCCGGACACCGACCCCTCAGCACTCGACATCCTTCGTGGGACAGCTCGCATCTGGCTCCTGGTCATCGTCGACGTCTCCTGGTCCTCGTGGCTGCAGAGTCAAGCATCCCTTCTTCGCACCTGAAGCACCCGACATCGGTGGGCATTCGTCTCCCGAGCCCCTGGTCACTCTGAAGGGACCCAGACTCTGTCCCTTCTGCTTTCAGGTTCCTTCTTTCCAGAATCCAGGCTTGGATTCCACTGGACCCTTTTCAACTTCACGGCAGCAGTACTTCTTCGCAGCCCTCCATTGAGAACGACGGCGGTTTCCGACACCACTCCAGACCTATGCACCCGGCTCCTCTGGGATAGGTAACTCGGGTACTACGGTATCCACGGGTGGGGTGGCTCTCCAACCTCTTAAGTTCCAAAGGGTTTCCTCGAAGTCCTCCTAGAAGGGTCCTTAAACTGTAAAATTGCAACTGCGACTTCCCCACAGAATTGTACGGAGCCCGCGGTCGTGTTAGCACACTGCACCCGTCCTCCGTGGGGTCCCTATCTACTCACCTTGTGTCGTTCCTTGGGGTCCCAGCGATTCTACGTGCTCCAGACCTTGTCATGACCAGAGTCGTGGTTGTTATACTACTATTTTAGTATATGGTTTGGTCTCCCCTAGAGCCCACTGTGTATTGTGCCACTTACAACTGTTCTATTGATCTTGTATTGTGTGCTTTGTGTTCTATCTTCGTGTAGAGGATACTAGAGAGTGTTATATTAATAAATACATATTTTATATAACTACTGTGTGGTTCTCCTTTCATTAGTCAATATAGGAGGTGATAATCTGGTAATACAAGCTGCTTTACATTCCTTCAAGATTAAGCCTGAAGGCTGCTCTCCACAGCTACCACTAGGATAGCTTTCTAAAGGTTATCTTTGACCTCATACATCATAAGGGTCGTTTGGACTGGTGCAAGGTGCCCACTTTAATTAGTGGATAGCATATACCAGGCCAACTTCTCACACTACCCGTGAACTTACTTAGCATAAATCGACCACTGGAGAATAAACACAGACAAGACTCTATATTTCAAAACCCATCAGTAATTTTAAAAAAAAGATAGTGAATACTAAATCAAGATTAGAACATGGGAGGTACCAAAGCCAAGTAAGATTTACAGCCACACCACAGGCAGCCATGCCTCTGAGGCTACATGAGGTGGTCCAAGAATAACACAGAGTGTTATGCGGGTAAGCACTAACGGCATCCTTCCTCTCCACAGAAAGAAAAAGACCCTCCACAAACTTGGTACATGAAACTTACTCTCTGGGAAGACCAATCTAACCACCCACCTTTCCATCAGTAAACAAGCCCTAGAGGAGTTCCAAGTTCACAGCTCTAATGTGCACCGATGGGGTAGAGAAAGAGGTGTGATTATTGCTCCATGCGGCTAGAAGGGTGACCCCCATATCTGCCAGAGAACTCCATCCTCCAGAAAGAAAAAGCAGTTTGATGCTGCCAAATTGGTGAACAAACTCGGAGCAAAATGACTCGTGTACACACCAGAGCAAATAAAACCTGGACATTAACTTAAACATGCTGCAGAACAGTTACTGAATGCATTAAAATGCCCTTACCGCTCCCACTATGTTCTTCACAACATCTTCATTGTTGGAAACACCCCAGAGAAGGGTGCATGCCGCAGCTCCCATCTCGGTGCAGTATTCAGCCTGCTGCAGTAACTGTTGCCGTGCCTCATTCAGCTGCTGTCTCAGGACCAGTTTCTCCTAAGGAACAAAACAGATATGACACTGATGAATGGAAATGTCTGAGTTTGTTTAAAGCACTTTCTAGGCTATTTCTCTAGGTCCTCGGAGAATCTGTGGTTACTGAGTAGTGTTCTTTGTGAGTGCTGCATTTCACCAATGATGTGCCAGGCAACTGGGTTCGACTGCACTTCAAGTCGCCACCAGGTTGCTCCCATTTTTGCAACTTGTCATGGCTTACTCCACTGATGAAGGGTTTGAAACACAAAATTCTGCATAACACAAACTAAAAAAATAACAAACTGATGCTCAAATGAGAGAGAGTTATTTATTTTATAATTATTAACTCTTTTTATATGTATAGGAAAGTTTAGTAGTTAAAATATGGGATACCACACAAAGCCTAAAGATCGTAGAAATTTCTGTAGCCGACACCAAATTAACTAAAACAACTAAGCAAAATTTACTGTTAATCAAACCTTTCAGTCACTACTTCCATACTGCATATCTATTGTTTGGCGCGTCAAGTCGTATCAACACGTTTCAAAACTCAGACTATTGGCTCCAGATTTGGCTCACAGTCTTAGTATGATCTCTTTGGTAGGGGAAATGAACCACACAGAAGATGGTAATGTATCCTCTGTTTTGATACATCTAAGCTTGCCCTACTTTCTCAGGGACCTGGGGAAAAGCGGCTCACCCGATTGGAGTTCAAAATATTAGGAACCTGCAAGGAAAGTCTAAAGAGAGTCACTCAAAAGCGCACACAACTGAAAATGAACAGACGATCAAGTATATTTCCTTGTGCACAGGGCTCGAATTCTCCAGACAAGTGTTCCACAATTAATTTGTATTTTGCTCATTAGCTGAGTGCAATACTTTGTTGGATAGCAGAGTACAGCCTAAGTGCTACTTTTGATGTGGACGGCTTCCGCCGCCATAACCAGACCAAGCCACTGCTAACGATTAGTGGCAGCTAATTATAGTGGTGAAGTGCAGGAGTTTTTACACGATCTCACTGGGATACTGCTTACTGGGGCTCTCTGGTAACTCTGCATAGTATGCCATAACTGGTAACCCTAGTTCCTTCTGGCTGCATGTTGTATACATGAGTGTTTTTGGTATGTGAGAGGTGGGATACCCCGAAGCTGGTGTTTCCAGTGAACACATGTAGCCCCTTAAAGTTGTTGGGTGCTTTCTAAGGTTTATTTATAGTCAGATGAGCTGCTCCTTTGATAGTGCACTTGCAGTAGAATCCTTTGTGAAGCCAAGCTCAACCGTCTGGCTTGAATTCTCACCAAAATGAAAGGAGCAGGGAGGATCATTTGTGCTCACTAGGCCTAGATCAACACAGCTCCAGCAGCCCCGCCTGTGACCTGACTAGCCTGACACCTGACCAAAGCTGAAGCCAAAACCCACACCTTTGGAGCAGCCTAATTTAGACTCCATCCTTACACGTCACAGAAGTGTAGTTATATATGTGCACCTGACATTATAGTCACTGTGTGCCTTAATCTTATAAATGTGTGAAGCATTTAAGCGCATTATAGAAATGTATTAACTGTAGAAACGTGGAGAATTATATAACTGTGAACTAATGTTAAGTTTAAGCACAAATTAAAGATATGCATAGAACACGATAACACGGTCCAACATTATGAATGGATGAGACACGATTCAATAGTCCGGATGAGTGAGAGAAGTAATAATGGCCTTTTCATCTCTCTCCTTTCTTAGAAAATCCACTGACAACATAACCAAGACAGGTGAGCGCATTAGGCCTCACGTTTGTGCATGGTGTGCGTGCACAACAAAGAAGCAGGGACGAAATAAAATTTAAAAAAGCCCTGATGAAGGCCCCAGACCCACGTGGGCCGAAACATGTTGACACAGTAACAAGGGTACAACTGAACTATTAAATTCAGTAAAACCCATAAATTCATATTTTATCCGTACCCCAGGTACCCTCCAAATAAAGCATAACATTTGGGTGTACCTTGAGGTATTTTTAACAATCACTCATCTGGATCCCTGCTTATCCAGCATTCCTTTATCTAAAAACTCCCATTCCATCTATGGCTGAGTCCGCCCGGGTAGTATCATCTTACCCGGGTGTGGATAGGCGCCAATGATGAAGCATGTCACGATAAGTGAGTGAGGCGTCTCCTCCAATATCTTTCGATACCCCCATCCCCCAGGATAGGGCAGAGGGAGAACACTACATCCTGACAGAGTAAAAAAAGCCCAGAGTTCCTCAGGAGAACTTTCAAGGCAGCAGTTGCTTGTATGTGATAGCAAGTTTAAACATGAATCATGTATTCTTCATTTACGTTTTACACTTAAAGTTATAATTCCATATGTAAACATGTATTCTTTTGCTCATGCTCTGCAGCCTGTTAAAGTTACACGTTTGCATGTATAAGCATGTAATCAAAGTGCACAATAAAATGTTCATTAAAGTTAGCCTGACTACAGGCCTCAGTTGAAATGTATTTTGCTTGCCTACATGACTTTTCCTTTTCTTACAGGTTTATTATTTTATAAGCAACTGAAAGGCTCATTGTCTGTATTAGATGACTGATAGAGAGGCCTGAGAAAGACGACCTTGAACATGGAGAAGCAATGGTCGAAAGAAGCTTTCTGTTCATTGTGTACCAAGATGGCAAGTTGTAGGTTGAGAAAAACAGTTTTAGTCCGATGCGTTGGGAACTCAGAGCAATGTTACAGAAACACACGAATAGTATTAGGTCGAGCCTGGGCAGCGCATGCGCTGCGATGCATGCTGTATTGAGGTAGGGACGTGAAGCGCCGCCCACTCTCTGCCCATATTTTTAATTGGCTTGTGTCATTGTCCTTTGTAAATGTTGGGCTTATGATTCGTTAATAGGCTTGTTAGTCCCTCCTTAGTAGCGCCTTGTTTACATTTGTAACCTCCTATGGGGACAACCCCTGTTACATGTGTTGTTACTCGTGTGTTTGTGTGTCTCTACGTTTTATTTACAGTCTGTGAGCACTACTTTCTTAAATTACTTTCTCCTAAAGCATGCTCGACATAATGACCTGCAACGCTTGCTTTTTAAGCAGCTCGGCACCCTTTTTTTATCTCTTTTTTGCTTTAAAGATGGTCGCGCCATTAACACTGCCCAGGCTATAATATATATTGTGAAAAGCCTGGCACGCCGTGCTTTATTATTATTTTTTTTAACCGCACTTTGAACTTTATTTTTGTTCAGGATGTTGGCCCGACGCCATGGCTCGAACACTGGTCCCCAGCTCCAAGGTCGGCAGCTAAGACCGCTGAGTCGCGCCCTTTCCCTCTGCAGCACGATAATATTCGGACAGCTGAATACAATGTGTTTAGGTGCTCCCACCCTTTCTTCTCTCGCCTATCCTCCATTCACTTTGTAGTCACTCTCCCAAGCGGCATTTGCGCCTCTTCCGTCCCTCCATCCACACACTCCCTCATCACTACTTGTTCCCCTCCTTGCTTGTTAATCCAGTCAAAACTGAATGATTATAAAAGCAGAGTTTTATATAAACTCACAATGTAACATTTTTTATATAAAGCAATGACATGCTCTAAACGTAAAGTGCCCAGAAAAAAGCGCGTGTGCAAGAATGTTACATAGAATCTCACTATGTTTTACAAGGATTCCGAATTGGGGACTGGTCACACCCTAAAAGGAAAATGCTAATTACCCAGTATGCATCTGTTCTTGGCATAGAGAGCTGTAGAGTCATATGCTGTGCACAGATCGCCATCTAGCGTTGGGTCCGGATGTTTGCACTTTGTTTTTCTTCGAAGAAGTCTTTCCAGTCACGAGGTAGGTGACTCCTCCTTTCGGTGATAGTGCGCATGGGCATCGACTCCATTGTTCGATTGTTTTCCCGCAGAGGGTGATAATGGAGTAGGTAAGAGTAGTAAAAGGAGATGTCCATGAATGCATGTATCTAAGTAAGATGTTACTGCAACAGGTATAGGTACCCGGGGAGGCGGTGGGCGCATATGACTCTACAGCTCTATATGCCAAGAACAGATGCATACTGGGTAAGTAGCATTTTCCGTTCGAGGCATATGAGCTGTAGATCATATGCTGTGCATAGACTATATAGCAGTTATCTCCCAAAGCGGTGACTAACCTGTATCTGTTGCAGTGGTCTGAAATAGTGTACGTAAAACTGCCTGGCCCACTCTAGCTTGTTGTCTTGCTAACACATCTACACAATAGTGTTTTGTGAATGTGTGACGTGTAGACCATGTTGCAGCTTTGCATATGTCATCCATGGGAATATTTCCTAAGAATGCCATAGAAGCCCCTAGTTTGCGTGTAGAGTGTGCTCTAGGGGGAACTGTTAACGTTCGTTTAGCTTTTGCATAGCATATTTGAATGCACTTGACTATCCACCTTGCAATACCGGATTTGGATATGGGATTGCCTTTGTGTGGTGGAGCAAAAGCGACAAAAAGTTGCTTTGTGTTACGGAAAGGTTTTGTCCTTTCTATGTCATAAAGCAATGCTCTCTTCACATCTAATGTGTGTAGGGCACGTTCTGCCACTGAATCTGGTTGAGGGAAGAACACGGGTAACTCAACAGATTGATTGATATGAAAAGCAGAAATGACTTTAGGAAGGAATTTAGGATTAGTCCGAAGAACCACTTTATTTTGGTGCATTTGTAAAAAAGGTTCTTCTATAGTTAATGCCTGAAGCTCACCCACTCTTCTGAGTGATGTGATAGCAACGAGGAAAGCAGCTTTTCAAGTGAGAATTTGCAGTTCACATTTGTGCAATGGCTCAAAGGGTGGACTCATTAGTCTGGTGAGAACAATGTTGAGATTCCACACTGGAGCAGGTGGACGTCTCGGGGGAATGACTCTTGAGTCCCTCCATAAAGGCTTTGATAACAGGCACTCTAAAAAGAGATAGAAGTTGTCTATTCTGGAGGTATGCAGCTATTTCAGCCAGATGTAAGCGTTTGGAAGTGTACGCTAAATTGGAACGTTGTAGATGTAACAAATAACATATAATGTTTTGTACAGAAGCATCGAGCGGGTTGATGTGGTTGTTTTTACAGTATATCACAAACCGCTTCCATTTTGCTGCATAGCATGCTCTTGTGGTAGGACGTCTAGCCTCTTTGATAATATTCATGCAGTCTGGCGGTAGATTAAGATAGCCAAACTCTAAGACTTCAGGAGCCAGATCGCCAGATTGAGTTGACTGGGGTCTGGATGTCTTATGTCTCCATGGCTCTGTGTGAGAAGATTGGGTGTAAGACGTAGTTTCTGGTGAGGAACTACTGAGAGTTCCAATAGGGTTGTGAACCAAGGTTGATGTGCCCATGTGGGAGCAACTAGGATTAGTGTCAGGGACGCTTGGTTGAGTTACCGAACCACTAATGGAATGAGTGGGAGAGGCGGAAAAGAGTAAGCAAATATCCTTGACCAATTCATCCATAGTGCATTGCCTTTCGACAATGGGTGTGGATACCTGGACGCGAAGTTTGGGCATTTTGCGTTTTGGTATGTGGCAAACAGGTCTATGGGAGGGACTCCCCAACGTTGAAAGTATGGAAGGAGGACCTGAGGGTGGAGCTCCCATTCGTGTATTTGATGTCTCTGCCTGCTGAGGAGATCTGCAATCTGGTTGTTGACTCCTGGGAGGTGTTCCGCTAGGAGATAAAGTTTGTGGTGAATGGCCCACCTCCGGATATCTTGGGTTAAGTGGGACAGTTGGAGAGAGTGTTTCCCCCCCTGTTTTTGTATGTAATACATGACTGTCATGTTGTCTGTACGAATTAGGACAGCTTTGCCCTGTAGATGAGTTTGAAACGCCTTGAGTGCTAGAAATATTGCAAGCAGCTCTAGGTGATTGATGTGGAGCAACTTCTGTTGTTGGCTCCACAAGCCTTGCACTGTGTGCTGTTGTAAATGAGCTCCCCAGCCAGTGAGGGACGCGTCCGCTGTCAGTATTATCTGTGGAACCGGGTCTATGAACGGCCGTCCTTTTGTTAAATTTTTTGTGTTCCACCACTGCAGAGAGCGATGAGTACGGCTGCTTACCAACACTAGATCGGTCAATAGACCTTGTGACTGGTTCCACTGACTGGCTAAGCATTCTTGAAGTGGACGCATGTGCAGCCTGGCATGGCGAACGATCATGATGCAGGATGACATTATTCCCAGTAGCTGCATGTAAGTTCGAGCTGGAATCCAATGGTTGGATTGAAAGCGAAGAACTAAAGCCTGAATATTTTGAATTCTGGCTGAGCTGCGAAAAGCGGGAGTTTTTTGAGTATCTATTGTGGCTCCTAGGTAGCCCTTTGTATTGGTTGGTTGGAGATGTGACTTTGGTACATTGATTGTGAACCCTAGTTGATGCAGTAACCAAATTGTCTTGAAAGTGTGCTGCAGACATTGTTGGTACGTGTTGGCTTTGATGAGCCAGTCGTCTAAGTACAGGAAGACGTGAATGCTTTGTCTCCTTAGGTGAGCAGCTACTACCGCCAGACACTTTGTGAAGACTCTGGGGGCGGTGGGGACATCGAATGGGAGTACCCTGAACTGATAGTGTTGACCCGCTACCACAAACCTGAGGAATTTGCGATGAGCCGGGTGAACTGGTATATGAAAGTAGGCGTCTTTTAGATCTAGAGTAGATAGAAAGTCGCCTTTCTGTAGTAGAGGAAGTACCTGTTGAAGTGTCACCATGTGGAAATGGTCTGACTGAATGTAAAGATTGAGTTCTCTGAGATCTAAAATTGGTCTGAGAGAACCGTCTTTTTGGGGAATTAGGAAATAAAAGGAGTATACTCCCCACCCCTGATGTTGGGGCGGCACAGGCTCTATAGCCCCTTTTAGAAGTAGAGACTGAACCTCTTGTTTGAGGAGGTATAGATGGTCTGGTGATAGTTTGTGGGGCTTTGGTGGAGTATTTGGAGGCGTATTGATAAATTCCAGGCAGTAACCAGAACGGATAATTTGGAGTACCCATTTGTCTGTTATTGATTGCCAGATTGGTAGAAAATCTGACAGTCTTCCCCCGACAGGTGTTGAGTGGTCGGGTGGAAGTGAAGGCAAGTCACTGCTTTGTGTTGGCGGGGGAGTTGCGTGTGTTTGAACCCCGGCCCCTGCCCTTACCGTTGTTACCCCTGTAACCTCCCCCGAAATAACCCCTAGATGGAGAGGGTTGGCTATTGCCCTTATAGGTGAAGGTGGCTTCTGATGAGGTATTTTTGGAATCTCCTCGGTAAAAGGAGCGTCGAAAGGAAGCACGACCCTGTGTGGACTGAAGGGCTCCCATAGATTTGGCTACCTCAGTAACTTTCTTCATTTTCTCAAGTGAAGAATCAACCACTGGGCCAAATAGATGTTTCTTATCGAATGGGGTATTTAAAATGGAGGTTTGAACCTCAGGTTTAAAACCAGATATACGGAGCCAGGCATGCCTCCTTAAAAGGACACTAGTGTTTATAGCTCTAGCAGCAGTGTCTGCAGCATCTAGAGAGCATCTTATTTGATTGTTAGCAATAAGTTGCCCTTCATGAATCAGATCTTGTGCTTTTGATTTGTGTTCCGGGGGTAAATATTGGATCAGTTGTTCCATTTCATCCCAGTGCGCAAGGTCGTATCGCGCTAACAGTGCCTGAGTGTTGGGAGACACGCCAGAAATTGGCTGCTTGAGAAGCGACCCTTTTCCCCGAAGCATCAATACGTTTTGATTCCTTATCAGGAGGTGGAGCCTCTCCTGTTGTCTGAGAGTTGGCTATTTCTTGCATTGGACACAACCAGGGAGTCTAGTGGCAATTGTCCCCTTATATATACTGGGTCCGATGGTGCTGGTTTGTACTTTTTGTCCACTCTAGGGGTAAGAATATGTGCTCTGACTGGGTCATTAAAAATGTCATCTACATGCCTGACCATCCCTTTAAGCATGGGTAGTGTATGTGATGACTTCTGTTTGGTACTGAGGGTTTCAAAGAGGAAATCCTCTTCTAATGACTCCTTATGTAGCTGCATCCCATGGTAGTTGGCAGCTCTACCCAGTAATTTAATGTAGCCTACACTATCATCTGGTGGAGAGGGTTTGGTAGGGTACAGGTCGGGATCATTGCCCGTGGGCGAATTGGTGCTATAATCGTCCCATGGGTCTTGTAATGGCTGATCATCATCCCTATCCTGAACATCATCCCCATCATCCTGGTTGTCAGGTGTATGTGGTGGTGAATGTTCAGGTGAAATTGGTTGAAGCTGAGGGAAGGTGGTGATGAAGGAAGAATAGGTGGAGGAGGAGGGGAAGGGTTAGTTCCAACAGATCTCTTCTTTAAAGGGATGTGATATTCTTCTTCTGCATCAGTCTTTCTTTTTAGAGTCACTTTAGTGGTGATACGGCCAGTCTGTGGATGGATATACAAAAGCTTTTGTTTCGGATCCGTTTTTTAAATTGGGGCATCGAAACTGGGCTTTGTAGTTGTTTTCTGCACTTCTGTCAGTTTCGGCGCCGAAATTTTCGGTGCCGGAGTCAAAACCGTTGATGTCTTCGGATCCGACGATTTTTTCGGGGCCGAATGGTGGGGGTCGGTGCCGGACTTGTGTTTCGACCCCGAATGTCTGGGCTCCGAAATCGGTTTGGAAGGAGTCTTTTCGGAGCCAGAAGGCTTTTTGGTAGGTTTCGGTGCCAAGCCAGAGGGCGGGGCGTCAGAAGCGTGATCTCTGTGCCGACCGGGGCCCGAGGACGCGGGTTGGACCAGAACCTTCTTTTTAATTGAAGTTGTTTCTTGGGATGAGGGGGGAGGCGTACTGATGGTACGTTGACCATGTGGGATGTCCTACTCTTGGTCGGATTCGAGGGTGAGTATCTTGCGCACCGAGGGAAACCGAAGGAACAGTGTCGAACCGGAGCGCAACGATAGACGTCCGAACCCGATGGCGGAAAAAAACAATCTAACAATGGAGTAGATGCCCATGCGCACTATCACCGAAAGGAGGAGTTACCTACCTCGTGACTGGAAAGACTTCTTCGAAGAAAAACAAAGTGCAAACATCCGGACCCAACACTAGATGGTGATCTATGCACAGCATATGATCTACAGCTCATATGCCTCGAACCCTTCGTTTCTGTCGCCTTTGCTTTCCCCCTCTCATCTCCCCTCCACCCGCTCTTCTTCCCTGGAGTGCTTAGAGGCCGTCTAACAGCAGCACTAAACAAGCATTGAACACAAACTATCTCCTCCCTCTCCATTCTTGCTCCCTCCTTTCTCATGCGCATGCGCCCTTCTTGTCTCTTTTGCAATGCTTGAGGCTGACTTAGGACATCACTGGGGCTATCCAAAGATGGCCTAACAAGAACCTTGATATGACTCCGCCACCTATGCGCGTCATATAATTGCACCCGCCTCATCCCTGTCGGTTACACCCCTGACTGACTTCTACCTGTGATTTTAAACTGCTGTTATTTCCTTTCGACCTGCAATGATTTCTACAAGTAACAGTCATTATAATGTTCTTTAGCTCAGAAACGTCAAGGGTGCGTTATTGCTGCTGTTTTATATATTAAATGACACAGAATTCGTTTTATTGTAACTATGAGCATAAATTGTGTAAGGTATATTTAATTTAAACTGCTTAGCAACACAGCACCATGTTATGGTGGACACCAAATACATAAATTGTATAGCATTCCATCACCTTTATATCTAGTCTGTTATATTTTTTCCCTAAAATTATGTAAGCCGAGCCAAACTCAACTCGCCAGGAGGAGGGGTGAGGGGGGTTTTGCTGAGCTGTCGCTTTTTATGTATCTGGCTCATCCAGTGCTTCCTCTGAAATGATATTGACTTTGCAATGTCGGTGGTTAACAAAACGCACAGATCAATACAGCTGTGTAGAGCGATCTGGAGAGCTATGTTGAAGTTGGTGGCTGTGAAGGAGAGCTCATTTAAAGCGTCAGTACGGCTCCCCTCGGCAGGAAGAGGGCTCAGGGGTTGGGGCAGATAGCTCAGCTTCAGTCCCTGTGTTTACAGATTCGTAATCCAAAATATATTCGCACATCATGGTACACTACTCGGCCAGCTTATTTGATTAGAATTGGTAAATTAATTCACCCGAAGTTGCTAATTGTTGTTTGATGACATTGTGGTTAATGCCCTGCACTCTGATTTAGCTAACAATTTATAATGCCGCAGATTGCACCAGGAACCGGCTTTAAAAAAACACACACAGAGACTCTCCCTGATCTGCTCTTCTTGGCGCTACAGTGGTCTTGGGGTAATGTTCATTTTTGTAGGCACAAACGTGTTCCATCGTGTATGTCAAAAAATTACTTTTATTTAATGTGGAAGTTTGCCTGGAGGCAGTCAGTCCTCGGTAGGCATTGCATTTCATATGTTTGGTGGCTGCGGGAATGGAGGAGGGGAACTAGACTAGTCTTGCATGTCGGAATTGAAGTCTATCTTTATGTGAATGACTTTTGTATGAGGTGGTTACTGCAGCAAACAGGGCGGCAGTTCCTGTGCAGCAGACAGTCGTGAAAGCCTTCAGGAGTTTTTTTGTTTTAAACAATGTAACTTTTCTCCAGAGGATGTTAGTTGACCTGTTTGAAGAAGAAGTGGAAGTCAGCCTTATTCCCCGATTACCAGACTTCCAGTGAGAGCTGGCCTTGCGGGTGACGGTCACCTCACTGGATCGGATTATTGGAGTAATGGTCCCTCTGCGCTGTCCCCGTCCCTACAAGCAGGTTAGCTCCCCTCCGACCGTTTACACCTCCATTTATTATTATTATTATTCTTTTTATAAAGAATGGGCTCACCACACAGATTGGCATTGCTATTTCACACTCCGAGAGGAGTTGAAAATTCCTCACACAACAATTAATTTCGGGATCTACCCACTGTAAATGGATTCTAACATATTAATTGTTTAAAAAATAGCATTTGATTGCACTGTCTTGAGTTAGGAAAACTGTATCGGCCTTTTTACCTCCTGATTTTTGTGCGCAATGGAATCATTAGTTTCCCAATTTGTCTTGGTGTTTCTTTGGTGCTCTTTGACCTTTTATATTTCATCCCAGTTGATGGTTTTTGAATCATCAATGTCATGCTCGAAGTGCTGTTTAATTGGTAATAATGATGCATGTGAATGGGAGGATTTAGGTTTGGCATATATATGTGTATGTGATTGAGACTAAATTAAATGTTTCCCGTGTTGTGATTTTACTCAACCTTTGCTAAAAGCTTGCTACGTTTTCTTCCAAATGTGCTTTCTACCTTGGACTAGGGCTGCACTGACTGCCATGACGATGCAGGCCTCTCAGAATCTCCCCATCCATGGCCTGGACACATACATCTTGTTAGTTTACAGCCCACCCATTGTTTACTATTGGTTGGCTGCATCACTCAGTCCCTTCCTTCTGTTTGGTTAGCGGGTGCTAGTTTTAGTCCTTGCTTACGAGAAGCAAGGCTCTTAAGCAAGGACTTTAAGTGCAAAGTGCGTGTTTATGCACCGCTTGCAGGTTTTTAAAACACATAAATAAAAGGCATTGTCGAACAAGTTACTTACCTTCGGTAAGGATTAGTTACTTACCTGTAATCCTAGTTCTCTTCCAGGGGTATACTCATCAAAGTCATAAGCACTGAATTATCCCCGCCCACCTGCGGGATCCCGGAGCATATAGAAATATACATATATATATGAGTATGTTGGGGGATTACAAGTGCATAGCACTTCCGCGACATACATATATACATGTATATAAATACATAAATCTGCAGCCTAACAAATTCCAATAAGGCAAAATGCCAAAATTACAAAGGTTTTCCCTGTACAGACAATCTCCTATATACACTCTGTAATAGAGAACATACACTGTAATAGTGTTATGCAAGAAAAACCTTTATTTTCAGAGAAGAAAACATGTAATAGCAGGCAGTTGGCCCATAGGCTGCATAGCTGAATAAATATCACCATACAGTAAAACACTGGCACCTTACCTTTAAGGCTTCCAAGAACTTGGACACTTTGCCTTTAAGGCCTCCAGGAGACCCTCTGCTCCCATCATGCACCACAGGTGACAGTTAGGTCACTTCTTTTTGCACGGTGTACTAACTTGTAACAATTACTAAAAAATGCTCGTCCGGGGAGGAGGGAGGGTTGCTTATGACTTTGATGAGTATACCCCTGGAAGAGAACTAGGATTACAGGTAAGTAACTAATCCTTCTCTTCCAGGGGATACTCATCAATAGTCATAAGCACTGAATAGAGTAGCAAGCCCATACCCACTACCTCGCGGACGAGCAAATAGTATTAAAAAACAGATCATCTTAACATGACATTAAGCAAATAAATTCCTCAGTGAGGCTTGTCCCACTTGGGCATCCTCCTGAGCATCTGAATCTAAGCAGTAATGGCGAGAGAAAGTATGAACAGACCGCCATGTAGCTGCTTTGCAGATTTCTGCTATAGGGACGTTCCTGAGGAGGGCCGTAGTAGAGGCCTTTCCTCTGGTTGAATGCGCTTTAGGCTTTCCCTGAAGAGACTTATTAGCTAATTGATAGGCTAGAGATATGCAGGAGACTATCCATCTTGAAATAGACCTTTTAGAGGATGCCAATCCTGTATTAATGGGGCCGTAGTTGACAAACAAGCGGTCCATCTTTCTTATTACCTTGGTCTTATCCAGATAAAACTTCAACACCCTCTTAAGGTCTAACGAGTGTAAGGCCCTTTCAGGAGGTGTAGAAGGATTAGAGAAGAAGGTAGGCAAAGTGATAACCTGATTAATGTGGAAATCTGAAACCACTTTTGGCAGAAAACTTGGATGAGTTCTGAGAACTACCCTATTTGAGTGAAAAACAGTGTAGGGTTCCTTACAACATAATGCTTGTATCTCGCTGACTCTACGAGCCGACGTGATAGCAACCAAAAAGCCACTTTCCAGGACAAGTGCTGCAAGGAGGACTTGTGTATTGGTTCAAAAGGTGCGCCCATCAGTTTGGTAAGGACCACATTGAGCTCCCAAGGAGGAGAAGGGGCTCGTACTGGTGGGTATACCTTTTTAACCCTTCAAGAAAATCTTTCACCACTGGCATTTTGAAAAAGAACCCTGTGAAGGTGATTTTCTATATGCCGTTATTGCTGCTAAGTGTACCTTGATAGATGTAAACTGCAGGCCCGACTTAGCCAGGTGTAAGAGATACGGCAAAATGACCTGTTCCTGCCCTCTAACTGGGTCATGACCATTATTCAAACACCATAGGTAAAAACGTTTCCACTTGAAAGCGTAGGAAACCCTGGTAGAAGGTCTTTTCGCTTCCTTAAGTATGTTCATACAGTCCGCTGGCAAGTCTAAGTGACCATACTGCAAGACTTCAGGAGCCATGCTGTCAGCCTGAGGGAAGGAAGGTTGGGGTGAAACACTCTCCCCTGGCTCTTGGATAGTAGGTCCGGACGACAAGGCAATCTCTGTTGCGGAACTTCGGAAAGTTGTAGAAGATCCGGATACCACCACTGGCGTGGCCACTCCGGAGCGATCAGAATCATCCTGGAGTTGGTCTTGTAGAACTTCGTGATCACTGCTGGAATGAGAGGCAGTGGAGGAAAAGCGTAGAGTAAGCTCTGAGACCATCTTATCAACATAGCATTCTTGCTTGAACCTGGTTGGTGATACCTGGACGCGTAGACGGGGCATTTGGCGTTTGTTGCATCTGCGAACAAGTCTATGTCCGGCACACCCCATCTTTGAAAGATATCCTGAGCCACTTCGGTGTTTAGCACCCAGTCGTGCGCTTCTACGAACTCTCTGCTTAGGAAGTCCGCCTGTACATTTAGGACGCCCGGCACATGGACAGCCGTGATGGTGAGAAGCCGTGCCAGAAGCCACTTCCAAATGGCTTGTGCCTCCTGAGACAGAATTCTGGTCCTGGTGCCTCCCTGCTTGTTCAGATAAAACATCGTCGTGGTGTTGTCTGTCTGAATCAAGAGGGAGTTGGACTGAAGAGACGGAAAGAAGGATTTTAGGGCTAGTTGGACAGCCCTCAACTCCAGAAAATTGATATGGTATCCCCTTTCTGTGTCCGACCATAGCCCTTGCACTTGAAGGTGATTCATATGAGAGCCCCAACCTTGCAGGGAGGCGTCTGTCACTATAGTTTGAGTCGGAGTCTCTTGATGGAAGGGAACACCTTTCATTAGATGTGATCGCCTTGTCCACCACACGATGGAGTCCCTGGCAGACTTGGACAGAGTGATCCGATCCTCCCAGCTGCCCGATGCTTGCACCCACTGGTCCTCCAGAGCTTGCTGCAGGGGACGCATGTGCAATCTGGCATTGGGAACTATGAAGATGCAGGAAGCCATGGAACCCAGGAGAGAGGACACTTGTCGGACTGTTGGGTGGTGAGTCCGCAGGAGTTCTCGGCATTTGATCCTGATTGATGAAAACCTCTCCGCCGAAGGACACACGCTTGCTTCCGCGGTGTCCAGCGACGACCCTAGGTAGTGAATGTTCTGGGTCGGATTGAGAATCGATTTTTTGAAATTGACTCGTAGACCCAACTTGTTCATTAACTGGAGACTGTAGGAAAGATGAGACTGAAGCAGGGAAGAAGTTGAACTCTTCAGAAACCAGTCGTCCAGATACGGGTAAACGAATATTTTGCGTTTGCGGAGAAAAGCTGCCACCACTGCCATGCACTTTGAAAAAGTCCGTGGGGCTGACTTCAGTCCGAAAGGTAGGACTCGGAACTGAAAGTGACGTAGAGCAACCTGAAAACGGAGAAATTTTCGATGTTTTCTGGACACTGGAATGTGGAAATAAGCGTCCTGCAGATCTATGGAGCACATCCAGTCTCCTTGATGTAGATGGGGAAAGATCTGGTGCAGGGCAAGCATTCGAAATTTCTCTTTGCGGATGTATTTGTTCAAGATGCGCAAGTCCAGAATTGGTCTGAATTCTACTGTCGGACCTTTTTTTCTGACCAGGAAATATCGAGAGTATATCCCCTGGCGCCTCTGATGAACAGGGACGTATTCTATGGCTTTTTTCTGTAGAAGACCGTTTACCTCCTCGTGTAAAATGTGATGACACAAGCGGACTCGTCCGTCTGGAGGAACCGAAGGAGGTGGGATCTTGAACCGTAGCAAGTATCCATCTTGAACAATATTCAACACCCATTTGTCGATGGTTATGTTTCTCCACTCCTCCAGATGTAATGCGCTACTTCCTCCTACCGGAGTGGCACACGTGTTTAGAGGAAGCACTCCCTCATTGCTTTGATGGTTGCTTTGAGGTAGAGGCCTGCTGTCTATTGGTCCCTCTTCCTCTTCCTGGTCTCCGTTGGTGGAAGTGAGACCTCTGCTGCTGCTGACCCTGAGCCGACCATTGAGGGGTTTGAACCCTCTGTTGGAACGGGCGTTTATCGTAGGGGCGGGAGCGCCTACGAAATTCCTTCCGTTTTTCGAGACCCACAGCTTTCACCGTGTCCAGCTCTGCTTTCATCTTCGCCATTTCTTCGTCCGCATGCGGCCCGAAGAGAGAAGAACCGTTGAAAGGCAGGTTGGTTATCTTCCGCTGGACGTCGGGTTTGAGGCCAGTCAAGCGTAACCAAGCAGAACGCCTCGAACAGATACCATGGGAGTATCCGTGGGCAGCCAGATCAGATGAGTCAGCGGAAGCACTAATCACCTGATTAGCCACTAGACCTCCCTCTTGTAAAATTTCTCGAAAGTCTTGCTGGTCCTCTTTTGGGAGTTTGTCTGCAAAACGTCCCAGTGAATCCCACAAGGATCTATCATACTTCCCCAGCAGAGCGGAGGAACTGGAGACCTTCATGATAGAAGCTGAAGTGTTGCACATCCTTCTACCTAAAGAGTCCATCAGTTTACTATCCTTATCCGGAGGCGCTGAGGAGGAAGACATAGATGAGTGCGTCTTTCTAGCCGCCGCCACAATGATGGAATCCGGAGGAGGATCCGATCGAAGGAACAAAGGATCTTGGTCCGGAGCCTTGTACTTTTTGGCTATTCGGGAAGGAACAGCTCCCACCGTTGCCGGTGTCAAAAAGGTCTGCATAGCAGGTTCGAGAAGGCCTGGGACAAGAGGAAGCAAAGGCCGAGCCGAGGAGCGATGATGAAGAGTCTCGAAAATCACTGAGGAGGTAACAGCCGGGACATGCATAGAGATGTTCAGCTTATTCGCTCCTCTACAGAGAACTTCACTAAAGGTGCTGAGGTCATCGATTGGAGAAACTCTTGACGGAGGTGTAGCTGTCAAAGTTGGAGAATAGTCTCTGATAGAGGACCTGGTGGAAGAAGACCGGGTGGGAGACCTATGCCGCCTTCTCTTCGGAGAAGAATGATAAGAGCGAGATCTGTCCCTTGATCTAGCATGGCGGGCATGTGAAGATCGTGATCTGCTTGGACTCCTCCTTCTGGAAGAAACCACAGTCGGTGATCTTGATCTTCGAGGCGTTTTAGGGGATGGAGAATCCCTGGACAAGCGTGAAGGAGAATAGGTACGGGAAAAGTAAGACCTCGGGCTACTGAGGGCCCTAGGCTTCCTGCGCCGTGCATCTTCACCATCCACCGGAGAGCCTTCCGGGGAGATCTGGACAATATGCAGTCCTGGAGAAGATCCAGATTTTGACGACGATAGAGATGCAGCTCTAACCTCATCCGAGGCAACAGCAGGCTCTTTAGCTCTCGACGTCGAGCGCCTCGACGTCGACCTGTGTTTTTCCCTCGACGTCGACTTCTCCCTTGACATGGGATGATGGCTAGGAGGAGTTAAGGACTTCGCTGCCCTCGACGGCGACCTCACCTCCCTCAAAGATGTCCTCGACGTCGACCGTCTACTCAGGGACTTCGACGTTGAACGCTCTCGCCTCCTCGACGTCAATAGCCTCGAAGTCTTCGACGCCGACTGGTCTCGCGGCACCCTTGCCGTCGGCAAACTTCTCGACGTCGACCTACGGGGAGGTGACGGAGAGTGCCTTGACGTCGACGGATGTCTCGACGTCGATGGGTGTTTTGACGTCGATCGGTCTTTGCCATGACCATACCTCGAGCCCGAGGCAGTATGCTTCGACGTCAATGCCTTTCTCGACGACGGAGACTCACGCCGTCTCGACGTCGGAGATTGTGTCTGTCGCTTCCTCGACGGCGGCAACGACGTCGACGGCGAACAGTCCGGAATCTGCAGTTTCCTCGATGTTGAAGAGGCAGAATGATGCTGGCGTCGATGTTCTTGAAGAGAGGAGGGCTCTTGACACGCAAGGCCACTTTCCAGCCGGGCTTTTCCTCTCTCGATCACAGCCTGAAGGCGAATCCTCTCCCTGTCGCGAAGAGTCCTCGTAGAAAACTTACTACAATGGTAACAAGTGTCAGGCTTGTGACTGGAAGGAAGACAGGCGATACACACGGAGTGTGGATCAGAGATGGCCATCTTCTTTCCACAGGATGGACATTTGCGAAATAGAGCTGGCATTCTGACAGAAAAAGAGTGAAATTTTGTCAGAGAATGGTAATAAACCACTGCCAGCACAGGAAAATCGCAAAAAACCAAAGAAGAAAACAATTCCTGACAGAAAAGTCAGAAAAACTGTCGAGCTCAAGCTCCAGGATCCTCATAGAAGGAGCCGGAAAAAGAACTGACCTAACTGTCACCTGTGGTGCATGATGGGAGCAGAGGGTCTCCTGGAGGCCTTAAAGGCAAAGTGTCCAAGTTCTTGGAAGCCTTAAAGGCAAGGTGCCAGTGTTTTACTGTACGGTGATATTTATTCAGCTATGCAGCCTATGGGCCAACTGCCTGCTATTACATGTTTTCTTCTCTGAAAATAAAGGTTTTTCTTGCATAACACTATTACAGTGTATGTTCTCTATTACAGAGTGTATATAGGAGATTGTCTGTACAGGGAAAACCTTTGTAATTTTGGCATTTTGCCTTATTGGAATTTGTTAGGCTGCAGATTTATGTATTTATATACATGTATATATGTATGTCGCGGAAGTGCTATGCACTTGTAATCCCCCAACATACTCATATATATATGTATATTTCTATATGCTCCGGGATCCCGCAGGTGGGTGGGGATAATTCAGTGCTTATGACTATTGAGGAGTATCCCCTGGAAGAGAACAATCTATCTGTAAGAGACATAGATTAGTTATAGATTCCTTACCCTGTGAATTACCCCCAGGCATCAGACTGGATCCGGAGAATTTTTTCGTCAGCAGTACCCCTGCACGTCGAAAGGTGGCGTCGGTCGGCTCCGCGTTCGTCGTCATGGGCGCCGGGATAACGTCGCGGCAGCTACTTAGACGCCGCCCTCGCGCGCTGACGTCAGTTCTGTAAACGACTTTCCACGCCAGAAGCGCAGAGCCATGCAAGACACTGACCACTGGTGCACAAAACTAGGGCCCTGAAAGGAGATCCTTAACCCTAGAAGTCAGTTCGCAGGACTGGGAGGATGGGTGGGGCGGTAAGGAATCTATAACTAATCTATGTCTCTTACAGATATATCGTTACCGAAGGTAAGTAACTTGTTCATCTGAAAGAGACAATTAGTTATAGATTCCTTACCTTGTGAATAGATACCCCAGCAATACAAACCCCGGAGGAGGGTCTGCGAACCAAGTTCACACCAGAAAGTCCTGGAGAACAGAACGGCCAAAAAAGCTGTCTCTCCGGACTTGGCTGTCCAGGCAGTAGTGTTTTGTGAACGTGTGCGGAGATGCCCACGTCGCTGCCTGACAGATGTCGTTGAGGGGGACTCCCCGTCCCAAATAAGTGGTGGCTGCCGTCGCCCTGGTGGAATGAGCACGTAGCCCCACAGGAGGCTCCTTCTTTGCCAAAGAATAGCAAGCTTTGATACACAAAACGACCCACCTAGAGATGGTCCATTTGTGTACTGCCCGACCTTTTTTAGCGCCCACGTAGCCAACAAAGAGCTGGTCATCCACCCGGAATTGTTTTGTGCGATCCAAGTAAAATGAAAGCGCACGTTTTGGATCCAGACGGTGGAGCATCTCTTCCTCTTTAGAAGGATGTGGAGGCGGAAAGAAGGTGGGCAAAGTGATGGTTTGACCAATGTGGAAAGAAGTAACCACTTTGGGAAGAAAGGAAGGACGAGTTCGAAGGACAACCTTGTCCGATGAACAGCCAGAAAAGGAGGTTTTGAAGAAAGAGCTTGGAGCTCACTCACCCTGGGCGCAGAGGTGATGGCAACCAGAAAAGCAGTCTTTAAGGTCAGAAGCCTAAGAGGACAGTTATGTAGCAGCTCAAAGGGAGCGCACGTAAGATAAGTTAGAACTAGGTTCAAGTCCCACTGGGGCATTAAGAAGGGAACAGGAGGAAAAAGATGAGTAATGCCCTTAAGGAAGCAATTTACAACAGGGGACTTGAAAAGAGAAGGCTGATCAGGAAGCCTAAGGAAGGCTGAAATGGTCGAGAGGTAGCCCTGTAGAATGCCCAGAGCAGAGCCCTGCTGGGCCAAAGAAAGGAGGAACAAGAGAACCTCAGAAAGAGGGGCAGAAAGGGGATCCACAGTCTTTGCTGTGCACCATGCCACAAATTTGTTCCATCTGCAGGCGTATACCGTCTTAGTGGAGGGACGCCTGGTTGCCAAGATAACATCACAGACTTCGGGAGGCAGGTCAAAGGCCGTCAACTGTCACCGCTCAATCTCCACGCAAGGAGGTGGAGACTGGACAGGTTCGGGTGGAGGACCGTCCCCTGCTGCTGCGACAGAAGATCCTCCTGAAGAGGCAGTCGGATCGGAGGATCGATGGTCATGTGTAATAGCTCGGGATACCGAACTCTTCGTGCCCAATCCGGAGCCATCAGGATAACTTGGGCCCGGTCACGCTTGATCTTCTTCAGCACTCTGGGCAGAAGTGGTATAGGCGGAAAGGCGTATAGAAGACCGCAACTCCACTCGCGACGAAAAGCGTCGCCTAGCGAGTGCCGCCTTGGAAATTCCAACGCGCAGTATTGCTGACATTGCACGTTCTCTTCGGTGGCGAATAGATTTAACCAAGGCTCTCCCCACTTGTGAAAGAGACCGAAGACGCAATTCGTGATCCATCATGCACCTGCAGCTGAGTTCGTCCGCCCTGACGTTCAGAGAACCTGCCAGGTGTTGAACCACCAGGGATATGCCCTGATGTTCCAGCCATGTCCAGAGACGGAGAGCCTCTTGACATAGGGTCCACGACCCCACCCCGCCTTGTTTGTTGCAGTACCACATGGCGGTGGTGCTGTCAGTGAACACCTGCACTACTCTTCCCCGGACAGAGGGAAGGAAGGCTTTGAGTGCAAGACGAATCGTCCAAAGCTCCAGAAGGTTGATGTGGAGCCCGGACTCCGCCGGAGATCAGAGGCCTCTGATCTCCGCCTCCCCCATGTGGCCGCCCCATCCCAGAAGTGATACATCGGTCACCACTGTGAACTCCGGTTGGGGAAGGGAGAGGGATCTGCCGTTGACCCAATAAGGAGAGGAGTTGGCCTAACGGCTAGGGCGGTCGACCTCGAATCTGGGGAACTGGGTTTGAGTGTCGGCAATTACGCTGAACATCCTGTGATTCTGCGCAAATCACTTAATCTCCCCGTGCCTAACAAAAATGTATGTGTCCTCATGTAATGCAACTGGTGCTATGTAAAGCGCTCTGATACCCGATTCGGGTCAAGTTCGCGCTATATAAAACTCTGTAAAAAAAAAAAAAATCCTGGTTCGTTAGCCACCACTGCAATTGGCATGCAGTGCCCTCCGAGATCTGGATGCAATCGGACAGGTTCCCCTGATGCTGTGCCCACTGGAACTTCAGGTCCCACTGCAGAGCCCGCATACGCCATCTGGCATGATCCACCAGCAGGATGCAGGAGGCCATCAGACCCAGTAGTCGCAGGGTCACCCTGACCGGAACCCGGGATAGAGGCTGAAAGATCGGAATCATAGCCCAAATATCCCGGACTCGCTGCTCGGGAGGATAGACCCGAAACTGTCTCGTGTCCAGAACCGCTCAGATGAAGAGGAGCTTCTGAGAGGGAGTCAGGTGTGACTTCGTCACGTTGATAGAAAACCCCAGCGAATGCAGGAGATCCGCCGTAGTCTGGAGGTGGGAGACAACAGCCTGGGGTGAGCCCGCCTTCAACAGCCAGTCGTCGAGATAGGGGAAGACTGGAACCCCTGATCTGCGCAGATGAGCTGCGACCACCGCCATCACATTTGTGAACACCCGAGGGGCGCTGGTAAGGCCAAAGGGGAGCACAGTAAACTGAAAGTGCTTGTGGCCTACCGTGAACCGCAAGTAGCGCCGGTGGGCCGGCAGGACGGGGATGTGAGAATAGGCGTCCTGGAAGTCCAACGCTACCATCCAGTCTCCAGGGTCGAGGGTAGAAAGGACCTGAGCTAGCGTCAACATTTTGAACTTCTCCTTCCGGAGGAAGCAATTGACATTCCTGAGATACAAGATAGGACGCAGGCCTTTGTCCTTCTTGGGCACCAGAAAGTAGAGGGAATAGCAATCACGACCTACTTCTGGGGCAGAGAGCAATAACTTCCTGTTGGAGAAGGGCCAGATGATCCTCCGACATGCGATGGTACTGAGGTGGCATGGCAGGGGGGGTAGTCTCGAAGGGGAGGGAGTAGCCCCTTTGGATTATTTGCAAAACCCACCGGTCCGACGTGATGGTGCGCCAGTGGGGGAGGTGATGGCGAATCCTGCCGCCCACTGGCGATTGGTGGCCCTGAAAGGTCAGACTAGGAGGGTTTGGAGGCTGCTGCAGAAGGGGCGGTGGTAGACTGGCCCGCTCGCTGGCCCCCTGACCCACGACGGTGGGTCCCACGTCCCCGGCCGTGCAGGGGCTGAACAGCTTGCGCCGGCCTGTGGCTCTGGGTGGAACGTGGCGGGGCACCCCTTCCGTAGCCACGAAAGGGGCGAAAAGCAGACTGCGCAGGCGGGTGGTGGAGAGGCCCAGGGACTTGGCCGTAGCCCGAGAGTCCTTGAAGCGCTCCTGCGCCTTGTCTGCTTTGTCGCCGAACAGGTGACGGCCATCAAAGGGCATGTCCATAAGGGTAGCTTGGACATCCCCGGAAAAGCCAGTCGACCTCAGCCAGGCGTAGGTTGAAGGGCTACCGACGTTGAAATCATCCTGCCTAGCGAGTCAGAGGTGCCCAGCCCACATCGGATGGTAAACTTGGCTGCGTCTCTCCCCTCGGCCACTGCACGGGAGAGCACGGCCCGGGCCTCCTCCGGGCACTGGGGCAGCACCTGCGCTACCGTATCCCTCACAGAGTGGGTGTAACGGCCCAACAGACATGCAGTGTTTACCGACCGCAGTCCCAAGCTGGAGGAAGAAAACATCTTCTTCCCAAGGTGGTCCAGCTTTTTGGATTCCCTCTCAGGTGGTGCGTTAGGGAATGCGCCTTTGGACGTTGAGGCTTGGACCACCAAGCTCTCGGGGGTGGGGTGTTGGGAGAGAAAAGTGGGGTCGCCTGGGGCCGGGCGGTGGGGTCGGGCAATCATCCTATCCACAGGAGCCCCTGTGTTGGGCCTGGACCAGGTGCCCAAAAGGATGTCAGTGAGGGCTTCATTAAACGGCAGCAGGGGCTCCGAAGAGCTCGCTGCCGGTTGAAGCACCTCTGTCAGGAGGTTAGTCCTGACTGCCACCCTAGGTAGCTCAAGGTTGAGAGCCTCGGCCGCCCTACGCAACACCACTGCGTAAGACGCTCCCTCCTCCGTAGCCACGGTAGGAGGAGACAACATGCCAAGGTCTGGGGAGGTATCCAGACCACTGGCTTTCCCCAGCTCCTCTCTCCAGTCCAGGTCATATTCCAACTGGTCAGTCAAAGGGTCTCCAGACCCCTCCCAGTCCTCCTCACCCTCCTCTGCTTGCCAATCTGGCCTGAAAGGAACACCAGGGTGAAACAAGGGCACAAAAGTACCCGTCTGCGCTGGATCCGGCGTCGGTCGACGCCGGTCCGGCTCCGTGTTCACCTCAGGGTGGAGGCCGGGGTCGACGCCGGCTGGGGACATAACAGGCGTCAGCTGCGGATGCGGTGCCGGTAGAATCGGTGCGGGGGAGGTGTTACAAGGTCGACCGGCACCGATCCGGATCCAGGCCTGGATCCAAGGGGACCCTGCGGTGCCGGGGCCGAAGCCACCGGCGTCGAAGGCCCAGGGCCCCCAACCGAGTCCGCGGGGCCCGAAGGCGCGCCGGCGGAGTCGAGCTGCCCAAAGATGGCATGCATCGCTTCGTAGAAACTCCGAAGCTGGGCAGGGGTCGCTCCGGGTCCCAGGAAGGGAGGGAAACTCTGAGTAGACCCAGCGGGCATCCCTTGTCGCGTCGGCCGACAGACGGGGAGAAGTCGAAGAGCAACGATGCTTCTTCGACTTCATCTTGTGCTTCGACTTACTTGGAAGAGGACTGGTGGTGGTGGCTCCGCGACCGGTCTCTCAACCTCCCGCGCGACCGGGACTTTGAACGGCGCGGAGCAGACTGCCGGGCCTCGAGAAGCTTTCGGGACCGCTCCCGCAAAGACTTCGGATTCATGGTCCAGCAGTCCGAACACAACTTGGAGTCGTGGTCGTGTTCCAGGCACACGCGGTGCAGATCCGTCACCGACATCAACCATCGGCAGGAACCGCAAGGCTTGAAACCGGGCATCCCTACGCGCACCAGGAGTCGAGTACTCAAAACGGTGTTGACAAAAGTCGCTCAAAAAAGTCAGTCAAAAAGTGACTGGAGGTACCGCTCTCTCTGGATCTGCGCTGGCTGGCGCGGAAAAAGAAAGAACTGGCGTCAGCGTGCGAGGGCGGCGTCTAAGTAGCTGCCGCAACGTCATCCCGGCGACCACAAAGCCGAGGACGAACGCGGAGCCGACCGACGCCACCTTTCGACGCGCAGGGGTACTGCTGACGAAAAAATTCTCCAGATCCAGTCAGACGCCTGGGGGTAATTCACAAGGTAAGGAATCTATAACTAATTGTCTCTTTCAGATAATTACAATGCCAATAGCACAAACTCTTGCAAATGCAAACCTATTGCATTCCAAATGCTTGTTTTGGGTTGTCGCTTGTGGTGTGACCAGAGAGAACACGTTTGAATGTTCTGGCTTTTTTCATATTGGTGTTATCAGTTTTGGGAGAGTTGTTGGAGTTAGGCGTTAGTAGAGATCCCTGCTAGACTTGGAGAGGTACAGACCTCTATTCTTGTGAGTTTGAGGCTTCATGCTAATACTTATTTTCTTTTCTTTTGGTCTTCTACTGGAGTCTGATTATACTGACACCTTCTGCTTATATGCTGAGTTAGAGTAGAGAAGGGTAGTTTCTTTATTGAACACCTGTTAATTTCTATATGTTATTTTATGATTCTATATCTTATTCTACTACATCTTAACCAACCAAGATATTTTACTTTGCCTATTGCACTAATGTACTTACTGAACCTGCATGTGGCTGCATATTGACTGGATTGATTGGCAATCCAAATAAAACCCTTTAATCACACTTATCGATTCCTGGTTCTTATTGTGGAGTCACATAGGCTTCACAAGTTAAATAGTATTGTGGATGTTTTCTCCCTTTCAATGCTTCATGTCAGCTATAAAGGTTCATCTAATCTGTGAGTATAATCTTCAACGACTTGGCTAAGTGAGCAAACCTGTACAAGGCCAAGGACGCTCCAGCACCTTATACAAAGAATCCCAGGATTGCGTATTCTGTCCTGATGCAGAGAGAAGTTTCCAGCATAAGCAACAGATTAGCCAGAGCGTGGTACTGAAGTCAATATACAAACTCAAAGTTGCAGCTCCTCTGTTCCTCGTTGCCACTGCCGTGGAGCTGTCCACTTCCGAAAAGAAAAATGCACTATATCAGATTTAATTCCCCCTACATCTGGGGCAATCACTGAATTCAAGTGGACAGTTGGTTGAGGAACAACTGCCCCAAGACTAGCTATAAGCAATAAGCGATCTATTGGCTTATGCTGTATTCACCTTTTATCTCAAGGGGACCTTCCAACCAGGAGAGGAAGAAGTCCAGAGGCAGAAATCTAGGCTGCCTAGTCTGGAAAGGCTAGGACTATACCTTCAGGACTGAGGAAACCCCTTTGCGGCTTCAAGTGAAGCAGATGCAAGTGCCAGACCATGCTTTTAATCACCTTTCTCCAAGCCGCAATTATGCACACTAACAGAATTCCATTTGAACCTTTCCCTGTAGAGGGGTCTCCAGCGGTGCCAAGGTTCCTGTCCCTGCAAATGGACTTATCACTCGCACTGACACTACAGCTTCTTCCCCAGCCTCAATCTATGTGACTGCTGCAGAGCAAGAAGGGTCAGGCAACACAGTGCCCCTCTGTCTCTCATTTGAACCCCTGTAGGAGAAGATCAAAAAATAAACTATTGAACTGTCTTGTTAAGACTGCTGAATGTGAAGGTGCTGCTCTTTGCAAAAGTGTTGTATTACCACTTAGGCTGTATTCCTTGATAAGTTCACCTATGTCCAAGACACAGATAAATTATACAGGAACAGAGGTATACATTTAGAAGAATTCTGATTCCATAAAACGTTTCAAGTTACTGAGAATATTACAGTTTAACATCAATAAAGTCTTGGACATAATATTTACGATGACTGGTACTAACTGAACTTGACATTCTACCCAACACCACACTCCAACAGTAAGCCTTAACTGTTCAAATGTGCTACCCTTAAATGTCACAGCCTATAGAGGAGGCCTTTGGCATTTCAGTGAGCTAGCAGTGAACTTCGTTACATAGTTGTGCAAGGATTGCTCAGCTGCCCTTTAGTCACACAACCCACCCGACAGAATCAAACCCAGGGCAAAAAGGTGAATATAGTGTGAGAATGGACCAGTTGCTCAAAACATGATGCCCAGTTAAACAGGGTTAAGGAGACTCCAAATAGGGTCTAGGAGCCTCAACAAAGTTTACAGGAAACTACTAAGAACTCCAACTAACCTAAGAGTAAGATGCAGGTAGTGAAAATGGGCAATTGGCAGGAGGACCCACATGACCTGGGCACCTGCTGGTTTCTTTAGTTTACATTGAGAAACTAAACTTATGGTTTTATATGAACCCTGATTTCAAACTCCAATATCTCAAATACCATACATGCTGCAGAGATGGATAAAACGGTTGCGGGATGCCAACTGGACTCAATCAAGAGAGTATTATCCTAATACCTAAGGTGAGAAGGAACAACTGTGTGCTATCGGCCTGAAAATGAGCAGAGACCAACTCGCACAAGGTGAAGAATAGTACGGAGTGGTTCACTGGCAGTCCTCTAGAGTTCCAAGCTGCTGATGTTAAATTTCTTAGGTCACTCCTGGTCAGCTATTTTATGAGATTATCATATTGTCAGAATCACGGTTCTATTGGAGGATTGGCTGGACTACGATGCTGCCCTATCTCGCCCACTTTGTACAGCAAGAAGGCTAAAAGTCACTACCAAAAACAAGCATTGGCATAGCCAATAGGTCTCGCTTTTGGGACCTTATAAGTGTTTACCCATGCAACAGTTGATGTTGTTGCACCAAGGATATTGTGCTGCATAACTAAATACTTATAAGGTCCCAAAAGCGAGACCTATTGGCTATGCCAATGCTTGTTAATTAATGGCATTTGTACATATCAAGTTTACCTGTAAATAGTTCCCAATAATAAATGTCGAACACTGCATAAATAGAAATAATTCCTTCTTTCAAATGCATATGTACCTTCCCCTAGTGATACATTTACCTTCATATCGTCTCATGTAACTTACACCCTACCAAAGACGTATTCAGGTTTCATTCAAGTACTTCGGGCAAAGTTTTATCATGTAAATGAAAGTGGCTTTAAAGCGCTGCAGCGACCTTGAATGATATACAAGAGAAACAATTGTAAACCATTCTGAAGCCTGACGACTATAATGTAAACACGTTTGCAGTCCACACAAGTGAAACTGAACCTCAATATCACAGGCCGGTTAGCCCAAAACCTTAAGGCAGGAATAAAGGGGTGTCAAACACTGTACAAATTAAAAATGCAGCATTTGGTGCAGTCCTTCAACATAACTAACACTCACAGGGGCGCCTCAAAATGCATTAAGATACATAATTTTACTTTAAAGGCGATACATGGCTACAGCCCAAAATCCTGGGCATGGTAAAATCTAACTGTAATTCACCATGCAGAGAGTTAGAAAATGAACGGGTTAGAATTTCACAAGAACCATAAAATCAAATATAAAACTGACAGTTATTTTACATAATTGTAGATTACGTCCCCAGCTCCATAAAAATGTTCAACAGCAAAACAGAAAAAAACTGTAATTTAGTTCATAAACAGAGTAAATGTAAATATAAGTCAACTGTCAGATTAACGTTTTTATGAAACTATAATGTTGGTCACAGTAATAATTTTAGACTCTAAAAGACGAATGTGTGTAGGCGGCGAGTTTTCGAAAAACTGAAATACTTAGAGGTCAAGAAAGCCTATCTGAAACAGTGGACAGCATTACTCTTTCCTTTGGAGCCCTGTACAGGCAAAACAGCAATGTTCTAAGTATCTGCCCTTGCAACCCTGCATTTGATAGTTAAAGCCCTCCATTAGTGTGGAGTCTTTGGCGTATGCATTTCCTACCATAATATACCGAATCAGTGAATTATTTTAGTCACCAATTCCAAGCTTTGCAATATATGCAAATATGAAGACTTTAAAATAAGAAAACACAATGAATTTTAAAAAAAAAAGCATTGGCCGCGCGGCCGTGAAAGAGACGCGGCCGCGAAAGTGAATGCGATGCACTTAATGACCCGTGACGGAGGAAAGACAGATGGCGTCTGCGCGCGTGCACGCTCGCGTGAACGCAAGCTTGAGGCCAGCAAAAGCCTGTGGTAGCACTTTCAAAAGCCACTCACTAAATTTCTCGCAGAGCAGCGCATGCGCTGGCTCAGCGAGACCTAATGAAGGGGGGGGTGGTTTAGGGGAATGTGGAGAAACACACATCGCTGCATAGCACCCTATCTTGCACCTGGTATGGATTTGTCACATGCATTCCAGTCCTGAAGACAGTAAACAAACAACTTTACTATTACTTCTCCTGAACTATCTAACATACAGTGTATGATATACCTTTTAGAGTTTTGTAACACTGCAGCTACATGTGCTTGTGAATACAAATGGTTCGCCTGCAATACAGAATGGGAAATAATAGTCTATGGTCGAACACCTCTGAGTGTAATGATATATGCATGCAAACCAAGCCTTCGGCTACCTTCAATAATATTGAATGCAGTTCACAATACATTCTGAAAGCCAAATCAAATACGCAGTCCAAAGTCTTTAAAAGGAATGAGACACTGTCATTCCAAGTCAAGAGCATAACCTTAGTTTAATAGTCTATCAAAAGCAATACCGCCTTTCAGGAAGATTTCCAAGTCCATACAAAGCTGATGGTAGTACTCCAAGAAGAGAATTCCACCGGATAGGTGTAGAACGGTTCATTGTTCAAACTGAGCAAGACCCAAACAGACAACAATGTGGCTACTGGGAAGAGAGTTTTTCCAGGTAAGCGCCTTGATGTACTGGAGATCAAAGATGGCTGCCACACTTTAGTAAACATTTGTTCTCGCTTGACATGAGATCTTCATTAAGTGAGTGCCATCTTGGTTTGGGAAAGATATATAAGATACTCAACATTTCTACTTCCATCTCAATATAGAATGTTACATAAATCTGCCTTCAATATTAATTACATGAAATCAAAATTCAAGATATAATGTTATGATTAACTAAAATGTGAGAAACTATAACTACGCCTATTGTCTATGTCCAGCTACCTTGATGAGCACCTGTGATGAATTCTCGTCTAATCTGATCATAAGTGATGTATACGGTGTTGATGTTCCTGACACACATCGCCAAGACAGCTTACTTCATCAGGGTTACTGCCAAACAAAATTCCGTTGGGTGGGCCTTGCTTTTAATTCTCCTGGTCAGGGTCTGCTCTTCACCACCCCAGACAGCAGAAGGGCTCTTCCAGATGCTAGACCTGTCACTGACCATGAGGGGAAAGGCAAAACCTGCCTGTTCTTGCCAAATGTCACTCTGTGTTGGTGCAACAAAGCTTCTCCCTATGTCCAGGTGTGTTTGGCCAATGTCTCTCTGCTGTTAGAATATACCCAACATAACACAAAGTCAGATGGTTTTCTTGGATAGCGTTGCTGGGCAAGCTTCGGGCTGTCTGGATGCAGATGCACAGCACAAACTTATTTCTGGGGGATATTCTGTTTTCAAGCCCTAAAGATCTTGGCATATTAGGGCAGTAAGGCATTGCGAGATTGAGGGCATGATTTATAATTTGGTAGACAGTTATTCTGTCACAAACGTGATAAATATCACATAGCCTTACTATACGTGAATTGAGTCCTATAGCAGCTGTAATACGCAGGACGGGATATCCATTAGGAGTAACCTGTCTACCAAACTTTAAATCAGGTCAGAGTTATTTGCTCAGAATCATATAGTGTGCCTTACTGGAAAATACAGGTGAACTCTGGTCTCCAGGGTTCACAAGTTATAAATTAGCCAGAAGACCAAGTTAAGAAAGTGTACAGCAAGACTCTAGAAAACACAAGAAAAAGGGTTCTTTTTTTAGCATAACCCCCGGTCAGATATGCCCCACCATGCTCCTGTAGGTGAGATGCTGAACACACAGGTTTCAGTTTTGTGTTATAATCTGACTATGAACAGTGTTGGATTGACCTGTCGGGCAGTCTGGCACTGCAAGCTGTGCCAGCTTGAAAGTGCCAGAGTCTGTGCCATATTTGTGGTCCAAGGGCCTAGACGGGCCCAAAAGAACCAACATACACAAAGGTTCTTTCAAGCTGATGCGTCCGGCAGTTCCAGACTGCTAACACCCCAGTTCAACATTGACTGTAACATGTACATCCTCGCATACAGCCTTACCAAGGCCTGTCTCAGCAGCAAGACAGCACTGCTTCAGCACTGTCTTATGCAGTATGACCATGGTTCTAAGGAACCTTTTCAGATAAGGTAAGCCTGTTTCCTATCATCCTCTTTCTTTCATTATTACTGTTGTGCAGTCATAATTCAAGCATGTAAGAACTATAAATGATTCAGTGATGGAAAGGAAAATGTTACTTATATATAGCTACAATTCTACAGTATTGGCATCTTTCAAAGGTTGATATGACCCACCCTCCTCCCCTTTAATAACGTTCTTCCTCACTGAAAGATTAATGAAATACTCTAACTCATACGCACTTCTGCCCTACTTGGGCATCACAGTGCTTCGAAAATCTGAAAGCCTTGAATCTTCTTTGGGAAATTGAAGTCTGTGAGTATCAACCACATTCGGTAGAGTCTGTGTCACACAATGAGGCGGATAGTGTCCATATATAATATGGATGAAGAAATGTCAATTGAGAGTATATGAACATGGGAATGTAAACATTGACAACGGACAGTTTCCAGCCTCATGAGAGAAAATAATTCTAGCTTGTGAATCTATGAACAATTCAATGCTGAAGAATCTCCCATAAAGCAATAATGTGTTTGCCCTTGTCAACAGAGAGTGAAGGGGTTAATGTGAGTGTGGGAGCTTTCTGGGGCAGATTGTGTGTGTGGTTGTACCAGTGCATGCGCCAAGGCTCCCAAATTAACTGGTTGTGTACTTGGCAAATATAAGATACAGGACAGGCTAATGAGCTGGAAAAAGGGACTGGACAATGGAGTAACAAACCAACAGACTATCTGATTTACACTTCCCCATGCTCCCAATGGAGTAACAAACCAACAGACCGCCTGTTTTACACTTCCCCATGCTCCCAACGGAGTAACAAACCAACAGACGGCCTATTTCACACTTCCCCATGCTCCCAACGGAGTAACAAACCAACAGACCGCCTGTTTTACACTTCCCCATGCTCCCAATGGAGTAACAAACCAACAGACTGCCTGTTTTACACTTCCCCATGCTCCCAATGGAGTAACAAACCAACAGACTGCCTGTTTTACACTTCCCCATGCTCGCAACAGAGTAACAAACCACCAGACTGTCTGATTTACACTTCCCCATGCTCCCAACGGAGTAACAAACCAACAGACGGCCTATTTCACACTTCCCCATGCTCGCAACAGAGTAACAAACCAACAGACTGCCTGTTTTACACTTCCCCATGCTCCCAATGGAGTAACAAACCAACAGACTGCCTGTTTTACACTTCCCCATGCTCCCAATGGAGTAACAAACCAACAGACGGCCTATTTCACACTTCCCCATGCTCGCAACAGAGTAACAAACCACCAGACTGTCTGATTTACACTTCCCCATGCTCCCAACGGAGTAACAAACCAACAGACAGCCTATTTCACACTTCCCCATGCTCCCAATGGAGTAACAAACCAACAGACGGCCTATTTCACACTTCCCCATGCTCGCAACAGAGTAACAAACCACCAGACTGCCTGTTTTACACTTCCCCATGCTCCCAATGGAGTAACAAACCAACAGACTGCCTGTTTTACACTTCCCCATGCTCCCAATGGAGTAACAAACCAACAGACCGCCTGTTTTACACTTCCCCATGCTCCCAATGGAGTAACAAACCAACAGACTGCCTGTTTTACACTTCCCCATGCTCCCAACGGAGTAACAAACCAACAGACTGCCTGTTTTACACTTCCCCATGCTCCTAACGGAGTAACAAACCAACAGACTGTCTGTTTTACACTTCCCCATGCTCCTAATGGAGTAACAAACCAACAGACCGCCTGTTTTACACTTCCCCATGCTCCCAATGGAGTAACAAACCAACAGACGGCCTATTTCACACTTCCCCATGCTCCCAATGGAGTAACAAACCAACAGACCGCCTGTTTTACACTTCCCCATGCTCCCAATGGAGTAACAAACCAACAGACCGCCTGTTTTACACTTCCCCATGCTCCCAATGGAGTAACAAACCAACAGACCGCCTGTTTTACACTTCCCCATGCTCCCAATGGAGTAACAAACCAACAGACTGCCTGTTTTACACTTCCCCATGCTCCCAATGGAGTAACAAACCAACAGACTGCCTGTTTTACACTTCCCCATGCTCCCAATGGAGTAACAAACCAACAGACGGCCTGTTTCACACTTCCCCATGCTCCCAACGGAGTAACAAACCAACAGACTGCCTGTTTTACACTTCCCCATGCTCCCAATGGAGTAACAAACCAACAGACGGCCTGTTTTACACTTCCCCATGCTCCCAACGGAGTAACAAACCAACAGACTGCCTGTTTTACACTTCCCCATGCTCCCAACGGAGTAACAAACCAACAGACTGCCTGTTTTACACTTCCCCATGCTCCCAATGGAGTAACAAACCAACAGACGGCCTATTTCACACTTCAACATGCTCGCAACGGAGTAACAAACCAACAGACTGTCTGATTTACACTTTCCCATGCTCCTACCCTAACTACTGTTCTTAAAAGTGGTCTGGTTGACCGTACATCTTCTTTGATGCTGGCTATGCTACAAGTTCTCATAACTACTAAACTGACACTGCTCTTCTGAAAATCTGCAAACTTTAAAATGTTTTTAGAGGTGAACCTCAATAAAAGAGTGATATTGCAAGACAACTAATGACAACGATTATAAGCTGCAGAGTGGCGAATTGTACATTTGCCTGTTCCTTCGCAGACTACACTGTATCAGTAGTGCCGTTCGTTTATGTGACTCAGTTAAAAACCATAGCAAACATTTTTAGAAATACCATGTTTTAGGGGTCTCTGCCCCTCATTTATTTCAACAAATAATCCTTACGACTGAAAGTAGGATCCTGTTTTGTGCACAGTTTTTGCAAATAAAGAACGCCTGAGATCATTTACTGCTTAGAAAGGGAATTAATAAAGATTTCAAGTCAACTGGACCCTTCATGGTCTGAAGGGGCCTTGAAGCAGCATGGAGTGGAAAGTCTAAAAACCCTAATAAATATAAACGAAGGGCTAGCGAACACTATGTCGATCACATCTCTAATCATATTTTCTCTTTAGGATTACTGTAACCTGGAAGCATGCTATTCTATTCGCTACTTTAAAGAGCCAACTGGTGAATGATGTCAAAACAGGTTTTGGAATCTAGCCAGACAAGAGACAAACTGACATACCAGAACCTTTATTGTTGGTCATTGTTGAGGATGTAAGACTGGGTGAGAATCTGCAGCCTTCTAAACACTTTTTTCTTGATCATGCCACATCTTTTAAACTTCCTCCGAGTTATAACCATTATGATAAATTTCAGTTTCATTTACACATAAACATACCTTAGCTGCCAGCTCCTCTTCGATCTCACTGCGTACTCACCGAAGTGCAACGATCAGAGAATCAACTCATGTGGCACCACAATTGTTAAATACAATTTTTCACAATGAATTGTAATTACCAGCATAATCTGCATGCTTCCATATCCCTCTCCTCTACCTGTCCAACCCTCAATAGTCAACAGGCTTCAAAGGCAACTACAAAAGTACCTTCTTCTCCTTCATGCATTCGGCCTGTGCCACGTCCAGGCGGGAACGGAAGTGCTCACAGTCCATCCTCAGCAGCTCCACCTCCTTCTCCTTCTTCTCTACGGCTGACAAGAGGAAAAATTGTGTCACACTCACAAGACAGTGAATGGGGAACCAAGAGGAGGCTGTGACATGATACTACCAATAAAAGAACATGGTGAACATGTGAAATCAGCATATCCAGGGGAAGCAAGGTGAGCATCAAAATGAACATACGCAGGGGAATAAACCAAATTGAGGTACTATAGATTCAAGGGTTGTAGGTCTTCTAAAGACAATACAGCTATTGAGATGTGCAGAGGAAGTGACTTTCCATCCGCAATCGAATGCATAACATCACTTGCAGCAAGTTTACAACAGCATGTAGACTCATAGGGCCAAGTTCTTAAAGTTAGTAAAGTGTTCCAGTCAACTTATGCCTATGTTTGAAGTTTATTTCTGTCCGTTTTAAAATTCACAAAGACTTCCAGCAGTATATCTGGCATGCTGTGGCTGTTCAAGCTTCTGAAGCACAGTTCGGTAAATTTATATGAACTCCATGTTAAATCCAAGCAAATCAATTTTCACATATATAAATGCAGTAAATGTACATTTCTGCCAGGAAAAAGAGCTGGTAACTATGGCTTTATCCCTCCGAGTAAAGCTGTGCCTTACTGAAACAGCCCGACAAGACCAAAACTGCTATGGAGGTCCTTGCCTTCTTGCTTAAAGGGACCTTACTTGACAGTTCGGTCTTGACTGTCCCTTGTGGATTGGGTCATACTGATATGCCTGTAATGGCATAGATGAGAAACAAAGCGGTGGAATGGAATGTCACCCAAAGTGATTACCAGTGGCTAAGATTAATTCAAACATTCACCTAATTGTCCGGTTTTAGGAGGGGGATATTCAGATATGGGTCCAAGCTTGCTGCACCAGAGGCCTCAGGCTGTGCCCATCAGGAATCAGCAAGGTATCCGGGTTTGAGGATGGCTACGAGAGCACCTTGAGGAGTATTGCTTTAAGACTGTGGCGCAACAGCCTGGGGCAGCTGTCGCACCGTGAGCAGAGATCGGTTTGGGAAAAGGGTGGGACGTCTGACCGGGAACGGCAGTATTTAGGCAACATAAAGGCTGCAGGGAGCTGCCTGGCAACTTTCCATGTTGGTAATAAAAAAGAAATTCCCATTGGGACAGCAAATTTCCACACTGAAAACCTATAATCAGACGTATCATCTCAATCAATGAACAGATATAATTCACTTCTCATATTCTATATTTAAATCAGTACCACAGACGCAAAAAGTGCAAAAAGCTTTAATGACGCGTACACAGACACATTATCAATATATGAATCACCTGAAGTATATGTCAGCAATTATCTGTACTGAAGTACAATAACATTTATTTTTTAAAACAGCTGGCATTTAACCAATACAATCAATAGCACATAATATAAAATCCACCCCCAATACGGCGCAAAAACAATATTCAATCCAAGTAATAAAGAGAAAAAGTAACAATTAAATAAATGTAAAAAATATGAAGGGGAGAGAGAAATAAGACAACCAGCATATGTGTATTGCAGTGGTGCCGATCAGCTCTTGATCATTTGACAAGAGACGTGATCTCAGAAAACGACTCATCTATGATAAAATAATGTAAAACAGATTCTGCACTCAAAATACGTTGACATGTATCGGTGGGATTGATAAATTATTGCCAACTTCTTCAGGACTAACATGGGAATTGCTCACTCCCTCATAAAGAACAATATCAATCAGTGAGATAAAGAATTTAACTGGGCCTTCATCTAAATTTTGAGCATGCTGGATGTAAATATAATTCTTTAAGGGGATCAGCAGTTCTTTCATATATAAGAGTCAGAAAAAGTAGAAACTGGTCTGAGGTGACTTGTGATCCAGTTCAGAGGGGACCTAGCCTAGAAGTCTAGTTGTGGACTGTAACTTGGAAAGAGGGCCAAGGCAGATCTGAATACAGCTAGTTCCTGTTCCCTAATGGCCCTGTCAAGCTAAAAAACAATGGACTGGAATGGGACTCAGAGTGATTACTAGTGGTCGGGATTAAATCAAGCGTTCCTCCCATCACTTTTGTGCTGGCCTCTTGACAGAAATAAATCAGTCATTATATTCATGGTGAGAACATGCAAGTTAAAATTTGTGAATGTGCACAAACTTACAGTATTGTGGGTCAGAGCCAACATCAAGCAAGACTTTCACACAGTTGTCTTAATTTTCCACAACTACTAAGTCTCAAAACTTACTTAACCATCAAAAGACTTTATGCTCCGTTATTTAAGGTTCTTCAGAGAGTGGAGTATCGAAGAGCACAGACGAGCTTACAGTGTTGAGTATAAAAAGGGGGTATATGGTCAATTACAATTGTTATTCTACAAAAAAGCAGAATTGAGGAACAAATGAATTACAACGCAAGAAGACGGCAACAAGGAAAGCATGTATGTCGGCAAAATTACCATACCAGTAAGCCACAAAGGTCCCCACTTGTGCAGACAGTTGTACCACCACTGAACCATTTTCGTCATCATGGATTCCCTTCTTTTTTTGCCCTCCAGTGACTCACAGATTTGTGATGCTTGGAAGACTAGCTCCATGATATTCCCTTCTCCTCAGCAGAGGCCTAGACTCGGCTGCATTGGTGGTACACACAATGTGCCCAATCCTACTCTGTAGCACTCTCGTCACCAGGTTATGGCAGTAGACTGATCGTTGTTGGCAGTCGATAGATATTGATGGTCACGTGCTTTTTTAGCTACACACCTCAAGGGGCATTTAGCCTTCTGAGGCAACAATGTATTCAATGTCCTCATAATGGACTTCCCCTTTGTAAGTGATGAGGGACCTTTGATATTTTTTTAATGTGCAGCAGAGATTGTAAAGATTGTGTAATTTGGCAAGAACAAGATGACTGCAACACAAAATCGTAGTTTACTTTACTAGGATCAGTCTTTGTGAACGTGATCCTTTATTTGTATCCATCACTGTGGCCTATTGCTTGGAGACCTTGTTACATTGTTCACCTGGTGGGGAGTGGGTTAGAATCCTCTTCTAGTCTTCTCCTATGTCGAGCAACAGTCTCTGCAACCCCCCCAAGAACACCCCACTTGATCTGCTGAGGCCCGAGTGAGGATGGACCACCAGTCCATCCTTTTCTCTCTGAGTAAGAAATCTTGTGAAGAAGCCCACCCACGGCTACTGCTCCGATTGCTTCACAGGCCTAAATCTGAATAAGTGATGAACTTTGATATGATACTGGCTTGTTGTCAGGGTCTTCGACTTTGGCCCTCTCGACCAGTGCTTGGGGACACTTTAGACTTCGAGAAGGAGTCTGTTTGACAGCAGGACAGGACCTCTTTTGTTGCTCTTACTAAAGAACAAACCAAGCCTAATGGGACACGAGGACCAGCTAAAGTTACTGTTCCCTGCCTGGAGATGAGGAGCTGTTGGGAGCCAGCAAATGAGTTAAAAGGATCTACAGCTATGCTGACCAGGACCAAAGAAAAAACACGAAGACACAAAGGTGAGCTGGAGAAGTGCCTTGCAGGCTTCGTCATCTGTGCAAATCCTCAGTGTAGGAGAGTAGGATCTGCCTCTTATGTTGCCCCCACTTTTTTTCTGATGTTTACACTGGTTTCTGGCTATAGTCAGGCTGGGACCCTGCTAATCAGGGCCCCAGCCTCTCTGTTCTCTCTAAACGATTTGGAGTGCACTCTAGGTGCACTAGTGATTGGATACTGTGGCACCTTATGAGTCCCTAGTATATGGTACCTTAGGTACCAAGGGCATAGGTACTTCACAGGCCTACCAGGGGCTGCAGCATGTATTATGCCACCCCTGGGAAGCAGACTAAAATCTGACACCACAGGCCTGCTACTGCAGCCTGAGTGAGGAAGTGCTAGCACCCCTCACTGAGATATAGGTTCCCTATATCTCTCCTACACACACATATAACCCTATCAGTCACCCCTAAGGCAGGCCCTATCAATCCTGAGGGCAGGGTGCTTGGCTTCTATGTGAGGGGGTGCCTCTGCCTGAGCAGGGCCCCTCTGCAGCCCTCAGAGTCCATTCTCTGGTGCTGTTTGTGGATGCGGTTAAACCATATACTTTTAAGTGCATTATACCCTCGCGGTAAAATGCTAACTTTGGAATGGCTGCATCGAAACATGTCGTGTTTGGTGTCAAACACCTTG
Organism: Calotriton arnoldi; assembly: GCA_963921515.1. Classification (NCBI taxonomy): domain Eukaryota; kingdom Metazoa; phylum Chordata; class Amphibia; order Caudata; family Salamandridae; genus Calotriton; species Calotriton arnoldi. Next base: position 53,187 of record CAWUFW010022133.1, on the reverse strand, counting down.
GAATACTACCCCCCGCCCCGCCAGTCCTGGCGGCGGGGGTAGCATTCCACCCTTCTAGAGGGATAGACATGTACCTACTGTGGAAACGCGGTAGAATCCTGCAGAGCCCTGGCATCACAAAATGGATGCCACCAGTCACAGACACTGGGCTGCCCTCCTGCTGATGACCAACACTCGCAGTGGAGGAAGCCCAACAATAGATATCCTGTCCCAAGGGGTGTGACCACCTCCCAGACAGGGTTTAGTGTATTGGGGCTGGGTGGGTGCACTCTTAGAGTGCTTTGAAGTCCTGCACTGGGGGAGCAGAAGGCTCCTCTGTGCATATGCCAGTTCAAACCGGCTCAGGGGCTACCTGTCCCTGCTCTGGCGCGAAACTGGACAAAGGGAAGTGGGTGTAGCCACCCACTCCCCTGACCCTCCCATAGGTAGGGTCATAGAGCTAGTCCCTCCCCTTCTTTTGGTATAAGAGGGGGAACCTGTGCATTGCACCCTAGATTTCCCTGGACGACGCTCTACAAGAAGAATCCCGGACCTTCGACGTTCCACTACCTTTGGAAGACTGAAGAATCTCCCTTGGAGTCAAGGAGTGACTCCCCTGCTTGGCAGGCACCAAAAACTACAAACGACGGTCGCAAACTACGCCGCTCCGCCGGAGTCCGAAGTCCCTGCAGCCCCAGAAGTGGATTTCCTGACTTCTCAAAGGCCATCGTGTGTCCCCAGCAAAGCTGAGGCCAGTGGACCCCAAGAGTAACGAGGAACCGCGACCCCTGGGTACCGTGCACTATTGTCGAGTGCAACCCCTTCACAACGTTCTACGAACTTGTGCTTTGGACCACGTGTGGTCCCAGCCTCCAGCAGGAATCCCTCCTAAGATCAGAGGCCTACCACGTCCCGAGTGACCGTGGGCCCCTGTGAGAGAATCCTCCCGAGGCGTCTACGCGATCCCTTGCCAGCCGGCTTGTGGGTCCCCAGAAGACTTTCTAAAGAAACCAAAGGGCTCCCCTGGTTGCTCCAGGCCTGCCCTGACTTACCCTCGCCGGGTGAGTTCCACAGACCTTGCTGGTCTGCGCCATTGTCTCTTCACACTTTCCCCGAGACTTGTTGTTACCAAGGCTTGTTGGCTCCGATCGAGTTGCCGACACCGCAGTAATCTGCAGACATCGTGGGACATGCCGAATCCAGCTCCTGGTCGTCGTCGACGCCTCCTGGACCTCGTGGCTGAAGAGTCAAGGCAACCGCGGACGCCCTGAATCTTGCGACGACGGTGGGCAACCATTTTCCTTGCCCCGAGTCACTGCCAAGTGACTTTGAACACTGTCCCCTCTGCTTTCAGGTCTTCCATCTTCTGAATCCAGGCTTGGATTCCTCCGGACACTTCTCCTGTCGCCGCAAGCAGCAAGTCTTCACTGGCTCCCATTGAAAACGACGGCGCGACCCGACACCGAAGAACACCTATGCACCCGGCTCCCCTGGGTGAGGTAACTTCAGCACTACGGTGCTCCTGTGGGTGTGGGCCCTAGAACTACTTACCCTGTAAGTGACTTGCTTGTAGCTTCCCTCGAAGTGCCCTAAAACTCTAACTTTCCAAGTGCGACTATCGCACTGACTCGTACCTGATTGATTGATTGATTGATGACTCGTACCTGGTTCGCGTCTGTGTTAGACACACCGCGTCCAACTCCCTTGCAATACCATCTGTAACCGCGTCCTTCGACTCGTACAAGGACCGATCGGTGTGTTCGCCTCGAACACACAAGGGATCTTTAACATTGATATTTCAATCGCGTCTGAGTGCATAGACTCGTACAGGGTTCGCATCGGTGCCATGTCACCGGGTCCGTCCCCTGTGGGTCTCCTACAACTACCTGGGGTGGTTCTTGGGGGTCCCTCGATTCTAGATGCCCTAGACCTAGGTCTAGCAAACTAAGATTGTAACATTCAATTGTGCTAAACTTATCCTGATAATATTTGACTTGTACATATGTTCCTGACCTCTAATCTCATAAAGAGATTAGTAGAGTGTTTATTAATAAATACATATATATTTGATATATATACCGGTGTGGTGTCTTTTCATTTGGTGATTCAAGAGATTGTGTGGTAAAACAAGCTGCTTTACATTCCTTCAAGACTTAGCCTGAAGGCTGCTCTCCACAGCTACCACTAGGATAGCTTTCTATAAAGGTTGTCTTAAACCTATCTACCATAAGAGTCGAATTGTTCTGGTGCAAGGTGTCCACTTTAATTAGTGAACAGCATATACCAGGCCAACTTCTCACACTCAGTACATGTCCTACCCGAGGCTAGTAGTGTGCTGTGCCAGTGGCCTATGCTGTACTTTGGGTGCATCTCTGGTAAGTCATCCTGGTATAAAGTGAAACACCTCCCGCCCACGCAATTTGACTTCCTGGGACGCTTGTGGCTATCTATGTCTGTGAGCCCACAAGCTTTCACCTTTCGACTCATGAGTCCTGTTGTGCCATACAATAAATAATTATGGTTGAGCAAATCTCCAGATTGTTTGAATCATCTAAAATTTCTGTTCTTTCGGGCACACAGATATTTGCATACAAAGAGCTTTCCTTGCTTTTTGTTTGGAGAGCTACACAATTCAATTCAATTCATTTTTTTATTATAATTTGGAGTTCCTAAGAGTTCCACATAAAAATATACAAATAACAAGCATTTGCAATGCAATAGGTCTCGCACTTGCGAGAGTTTAAGCTATTGGCATTGTAAATGACACTGCCTTTTATTTATCTGTTTCGATAATTAACACATAAATAAAAGGCATTGTCATTTACAATGCCAATAGCTCAAACTCTTGTAAATGCGAGACCTATTTAATTTCAAAGAAGCGACAGCCATTATCCCGGGCTGCTTGGAAAGTGAAAACGCGCATGGCGCGCTGAATGTTGCAGGAAAGCAGTCAGTACTTTTGTGAGGAAGGGGCAGTGTGCCCATGACACACCATCATTACACTGCCTTGCTGGCACACTATGAGATATATCTGTGTAAAAGCCCATGTCACATCCTTTCGCATATTTGACGTCAGTGACATTTCCCCTGGTGTGCATCGAGTGTGTCTGGAGGGTGCTCACAAAAGCATCTCATTTGCATATGAGCCTCCTTTCAGCTGAGAGACTGCTAATTGCACGAGGGGTTAATGCTTTGCCTCTGCTGCGCTGCAGCTTTAATATTTAGCATTAGAATATCACACTGATTTAGTAGGAGGGTCTCTCTGTCTGAACCACGCCTTGGCAGTAAACATACATCTTATCTTAGGGAACCAAGAAAAATCACAAGGCAGCGCCGGGATTGCAGAGAATAGCCAGGGAGCGCAAAGTGCCCCCAGGCTTCCAGGCAAGGGCGGCACAGAGTGGGAGCGGAGGGCACATGTCTGCAGAAAGGACTGACCTGCCTGGAGGGGGGCTGCTCTCGTGCGCTGCGCGCAGTTTCAGAGCCCGCACTTCTGGTTTCTGTTGCGAGGGGCAGGAGGGGGTGAACAATGCACTTTGGGCGATGAGTGCCACTAAGGAGGACAATGCCAACTTGTGTCAGAGGGCACTGCTCATTATCACGGACCTCTGCCGGAAGAAGGCGCCCATGCTGAGCCGTGGGATCCCGGGAGGCACGTGCGCAATGTAAACAGCCGCCCAGCGCCCTCTTAATAAAAGCCTGCTTGCTAATGCAGTTATGTCACTTGAGCTTTTCACCCACCCTGCCTCCACTGCCCTATCCGGACAGGCCGTCTTTAATTTCAGGTATTCTACCCAGTTTCATTTTAACCTGTACCGAGATAATTCTGGCTAGTGTGCTCGAAGCAGCAGGTCGGTTACACTTGGCAGTTCTGTGGCACAAGTCGACTGTAGACGACACGTAGAGATATCCCTACGGGGCTAGTTCGTTTTGCGCTGTATCAAATGTGGTTAACCTAGACAGCAGCGAGAGGTACAGGGGGCAGCTTACCAAATAGTGGGACAGAAAAACCGGGGTCCTGTACAACGTACGTCGATACCATCAATTAAAATAAAATTACACCCACTTTGGCTAGCGAAGGAAGGCATGTGTTTGTTTACGTATGCGAATGTTACCCGTGAAAGAGTGGGTGAATGACGGGTTGCCAGGCATCCTTCCAGCAGCATGTTCAGTGCAGCAGCGCGTGCGAGCTGTAATCGTGAGAGTCGGCAGCATTATGGATCGGACACTAGGGGGACACGGTGGCCTGGGCGAGACGGCACCTCAGCAGGATGCCTCCTCACAGCGCAAGCCGGGAGTCCTGTGGGACATCTTCTCTCAAGAGATTCAAATCCCGCTTTCACTTTAATGAAAAACAAGCATTGGCATAGCCAATAGGTCTCGCCTTTGGGGCCTTATAAGTGTTTAGCCAGAGCTATTGACTTTGCCAATGTCTTCAAGCTGTGCTGTAGAGAAGTGTGGCTGCTGTGCAGCATGCTGAAAAGTTATAATAAAAAAGTGTCAGAAGCATTTTTGTTACTTTATATATGACCAAGAAGGCATTAAGTAAAACTGAACGACCATATTAAAAAAAGTATTTACAATAAAAAATGTCCTCAGTTTTCTTTTGTTCTTGCAATGCTGGCAATGGTTGTTTGTTAAAGCTTTTTTTTTGAGGGGGCATAAACAATCGGAGGGTGAAGGTTGGGAACTAGTACCTGTATTATAACACTAGCAGCGGCCTGACACTAGGGGAGAATCAACAGATGCCAGATTCCGAGAGCAGGCTGAGGTGGTGCTGAGTGATGCTGAGGTGGTAGTGGTAGTGGTGGTGGTGACTGGTGCGGAGACGATGCTGAGGTGATGCTGAATGATACTCAGGTCTTGCTGAGTGATGATGTGGTGGTGTACTAGTGCAAAGGCGATGCTGAGTGATACTGCTGTGGTGCTGAGTGATGCTGTGGTAGTGCTGAGTGATATTGTCTTTGCGCTGAGTGATGCTGTGGTGGTGCTGAGTGATGCTGTGGTGGCGCTGAGTGATGCTGTGGTGGCGCTGAGTGATGCTGTGGTGGCGCTGAGTGATGCTGTGGTGGCGCTGAGTGATGCTGTGGTGGCGCTGAGCGATGCTGTGGTGGCGCTGAGCGATGCTGTGGTGGCGCTGGCGCTGAGCGATGCTGTGGTGGCGCTGAGCGATGCTGTGGTGGCGCTGAACGATGCTGTGGTGGTGTTGAGCGATGCTGTGGTGCTGCTGAGTCATCCTGTGGTGGTGCTGAGTCATCCTGTGGTGGTGCTGAGTGATGCTGTGCTGGCTCTGATTGATGCTGTGCTGGCTCTGATTGATGCTGTGGTTACGCTGAGTGATGCTGTGGTGATGCTGAGTGATGCTGTTGTGTTGCCGAGTGAGAGATAGAGTGAAGATATAATGCCCAATTAGAGAGGGTGGTGAGAGAGAAAGAGAGAGAAAGGGTGTACATAGAATAAAGAGTGGAGCGGAATAGAGAGAGAGAAAGAAGGGGAGAGAGAGTGAATGAAGGAGTTTGAAAGAGAAACAGATAAAGGGGTGAGAGAGAATGAAAGGCTAAAAAAGATAGAGAGGGGAGAGTTAATTAAGTAGAGAGAGAATTAGAGAGGGGAGAGAGAAGGAGAGAGACAATAAGAGTGGGGGTGTGGAGTTTAAATAGAGTGAAGAAGTGACGCGGAAAAGTAACCTTAAATATAGCTTTGTGCTTTGCGCGAATAAATATAAATAAAAAAAACAGAGTGAGACAAAAATACTGGTAATTAGGCTGTGACTCCCAATATAAAACAAATAGCAATATAAGGTGAAATCAACCCACCGAAGCAATATTTCTAACTAGACAAAACAAGCATTTGCAATGCAATAGGTCTCGCATTATTAAAGTTTGAGCTATTGGTGTTGCATTATTTAGCAATGCCAATAGCTCAAACTTTAATAATGCGAGACCTATTGCATTGCAAATGCTTGTTTTCGCTGTCTCCCATCTGAAATTGCATCTGCTTCAATATAAGTCACTGAGGAAAATACATTACCCCATTTTTCCCACTGTTCAGTTTTGAAATGTTGGCATGTGTGAAAATGTGAATATCAGAAACAAACGACAGGGTTATTGGTGACCAGGAGCGCACCACAGTGCAACATCGTCTTTTTGCTTCGTACGACTAAAGGTAAAATGTATTATTTGCAGCCTCTGTTGCCGCAAGTTAAAACCCATCCCTCCCAATTTGTCTTTCTCCGACCGAAACTAGTTTTCCAGTAACCTCCGCGGAGAGACATTGGGCGCGGCTAGTCAGGTGATGCATCCGCTCACAGGTGAGCCAAGGGCGGACGAACAGCCATGCAGCTCATAAATATTCATGACGCCGAAAGGGGTGGAGTCTGCTACGCCCTCGCTGGTTTATTGGCCAGCTAGGCGGGAGACACTACCGCTTGAGTACAGTGAAGCGCGCGGCCGAAAAAATTGAATTTTGAAAGATTACGTCAAGCATGGCGGCCATGTTGGGTCAGGTCGAAAGTAAAGATGTTGCTCCTGTTCAATGTGCCATCTCTTGAAATGAGCTCAGCTTCGTGTGCGCTTTAGGACACATAATGGAATCTCATTCACATTTGGCAGCGGTCGCCTTTTTGACTGAGATACCCGAGTATTTTGCCATCAACAGATTTGGGCGTAGGAAGTGGAATTCTAATTTCGGTTTCATATCCTTGATATGTATCCAGATCTCATTTAGTGGTACTGCATTGCAATATTAACTATTAGAGTTGCATCCTACAACTCGCTTGGCAATTCCGCTCAGGTTTAACTTTTAGGCCAACAGTACAATGTATTCTTGAACTCGTAACTTTGGTTTAGGAAGCAAGTTTACGCTAAAAAATCCCAGCATTGCATAGGGACGTTGCTGAACACAAAGCCACATCTAAATGGGTAACAGGTCACTTGGTGACTTTTGCATTCAGAGTCTATGGATGGTTTACGCCCAGAAACGACCTTGGTTAGATCACAGTTATAGTTTCAAAACAGAAAAAACAAACAGTCTGAACCCCTTTTTGCAGAGGTCTCAGACTAAGCACCCAAAGGGGACACTAGTCCGGGTCGACATCCAGCAGTTTTAAGAAGCAAATACACCCTTCTGTGTGGTCGCCCACTCTACTCGTCATGACTGTTTACTTAAAATTTGACCTCGCTCCCTGATTTATGCTATCGTATCGTACCGCCTCTTGTAGTTTCCATCAACCACGATGACGTTTGGTGTGTCACACGCTGAGCTCACTCCGCACCGCAATCTCTAGCACTGACTCCGCCCTTACACTGTTGAATGGCTTCTGGTCCCTCCTCTTATGAATATTGAGCGAGTTGCCGCTGGTGGATGAGGAATCCGGGAAGGAGCCGTGGCCCAGGAGAGACCAAGAAAACGGAGACAGGGTGCCCCTGGGAACGAGGAGCTGTGGGCGCGGTAAGCCAAGGGGTACCTGGAAGTGCTGTTTGACAGGATACAGGAAGAGCGACAGAAAGTGTTCAGGTTAAGGGCGAATACTTTTAAAGGGGGCGAACAGACCTTCACATGAGAAAGGGAGGGGAGAAACCATTCACAGAAGAGGGGTAGAAGATCATACACAAGAGAGGCTGAAGCTTTACTGTTCACACCACAGAATTGTGAGATGATGCCCAGACGTAAGTAGGACGGTCATCCATTCCAGAGTGTGGTGGAGTAAAGATCATTCACAATAGAGTAGTAACATACCATTTGTAGGAGAGTCACGGTGTGCAGGTCAGGCAAACGGGACCGGAAGTTACCCTGCACAGGTGTGGTATGTACAGTGGGTGAAAGGAAAGTTTAAAGACGAAAAGCCACCATTTGCTTAGTGCAGTTCATATAAATGCCATCATGCCATTGATAAAGGGTGGGGAGAAACATCACAGGTGGATGGACACCCGTTCTTAAGTCCGGGCTGATAGCGCACCTTTATTGTACTTTATGTGATCAACAGAAAAATAGTTTTTATAAGTTCCTACTTACATAAATGCTTAGCCTCTGCCCCCATGTCTCTCGAGTTCAGCATTTGACTGGACATCGTTCGTTTCTTTCCATTTAAAACCAGTGGTGCGCGCGCACCACAGAGGAGCGGGGGGTGGGGGGGAGGGAGCGGCAGCGAGGTGAACGCGCGCTGCTGCGCGTTCTGGCCACCGTCGGGAATGGGAGGAGCAAAGGCGGGACATGGGCCCGCCTTTGCCTAATCGCGTGCCGTTTTTCAAAAAAACGCACGCTACAGCTAATGAGGGCTTCTGAAAACAAAACCACACGCACGAGCGTGTAGGTCGTTTTCAGAAGCCCTTTCTAGAGGTCTCGCGCTGCGCGAGCAGTGCTACGCACTGCAACGCTAGGCGCGAGACCTAAAAAAGCTTGCATTTCAATGCTAATCGCTGTTGTTTTTCATGTGACTGTAGTCCAGGGCCCTCAGTTGGTAATGTGAGCTGCTGCTGCGATTGAAACATCAGAGTCCAGAGAGTTAATGAGCCATGACGAGGAAATGAGGAAGAGATAGATGGCAGCTGCGCGCGTGCACGACCATCGTGAACTCAAGCTGGTCGCCAGCCGAAAGCCAGTGTTTGCACTTCCAAAACCCGCTTACTAAAACTCTCGGCCAGACCAGCGCAAGCGCTGGTGCAGGCCGAGACCTAAAAAAGGACCTACACCGAGTAATGAAGGAGACCGTGTCACGCCGCAAGCAAACAATCCAGTCCGGATGGGCCGTCGCACTAGGAGACAGGGCGGTAACAAAAAAGCCTCGTTTTCAATCGGAGGCCAGCGTTTAACATAAATGATGACGCCAGCCAATGGGAATTATGGGCGGGGCTTCAAGTCCCCTTCTGAAATCTTCTTGACTACAATAAGCCTTGCAGAGCGAGGAGCGCATGCGCGCTCCAGCGCTAGGTCTGCGAGACCTAAAAAGGCTCTGATTTAACAAATCATCCAGAGCTATAATAACAGTAACAAAACAAAATAAATATAAAACCATAAATTCACCAGTTTTGTTAAGCAATACGAGATTCAAGCAGCTTACTAAAAATAAATGTGCAAGTATGCAAATATTTGAACAATTTCACCATTGTAACGGAATACTGATAAGACAGTTTGGGTCGAACTGTAGCATTAAATACTCTAAAAACTTTAACTTCATTATACAGGGTCTTAAAATTCTATATATAATTTAAGTGCAAGGTATATACAGAGACCTAACCGTTTAGTTTTCATAGTACATACTAAATTCATAAGTGCGCACAAGATAATTGAAAGTGAAAATGCGAAAACATCCTGTAACAATTTCTTTTAAAATAAAAAGTGAATCTTGCTCAGACTGACCCCAGGGAAAAATATAAGCAGTAGCCTAAAAGATGCAAAATACATTCATTATGCGAAGCAGTCTACGTAGCAGCATACATGATATCAAAAGTGCAAGTGCGTAAATACTATAACAATTCCATTAATCCTTTGATCCTTTAGGGAGCCAACTAACTAGGGAGGTGTAATTCAGATTGTACCAGTAAATTCTATGACATCATCGAATATATAATACGAGGACCCTGCAATTCTAATTATAATATGCAGTGAATATTGTCCACAAAGGACCCTTTACAGCATACCACAGCCTACTTCTTCACATTAGTTCTTATCTAAAATATATTTAAAAATTGTTTAAAAAAGATATACATTTTAAAACACATTTGTTCGGGGGCAAAAGGAAATTTCGGGCCTCCTCGGCTGTGGCGATGTTATATTTTAAATACAATGGCCTCAGCAAACGAGGTTGTAATGGTTGTAATAGGGGACAGACAAATAAGACATGATTTAAATCCTGTACCCAGCTTCCACATAGGTGACAAAGTCTGTCCTGCCTGGCTAATCCCTCCCACGCCCCTGTTATAATTCGTAGGGGCAGCAGATTAATCCTTAACAGGATAGTTCTGCACACTCCCTGAGGGAGATTCCATACAACATACGGTTGAGGTTGTTTATAAATATTACTCCCAGCTATTGTATCATTGCCAGAATGACCTAAGCACAAGGCAGTATATCTTTTACAACAGACTTCATAAATGGCCTTTTTAATTAGCATTTTCAAAGCTTGTTTTGGTAAAGACCTTACGCTTCTAAGCCCAATGCCCAATAAATCTGCTGCTTTCACATAATTCCAAAAAACAACGCTTTTCCCCTTCAGGCTTGTAAACATTTCCTGCCTTAGCGCAGCCCGTAAAGGGTTTTCAGCGCTGTTCAGTAAGGCATTACTCCATCTCAAACATTCAGCCATTGCAAACACATAGGTCGAGAGGAGCCCGAATTCAAGCCTGATCGCTGCTATGGGGGCTGCTCGGTTCAAATGACAGATCTGGCGCCAAATACGCCCTTCCACTTCTCAAATGTAAACCCACTGCTGTTCGTCCACTAGTTCACAAGCGTAACTCAGTACTGGCGGGATTTTAATTTTGTATACTGATAAAACGTGTGCAAAATGTCTTTGCCCGCAACATTTGTAAAATCTACCAATTGCGCACGCCTGAGATATTGCCACACTTCTACATTGGTCAGTGTGTCAGGTACGGGTACAATTTCACTACATCAATTTTGCTTTTCCCCAGGAACCAGTGCATATTTTTCCTGACTCTACAACCCCGATATCTAAAAATCATAATTTTACTTTTTGCTATATTTTCCTTTTAAAAATGATCATCAGGGGCGTGGCCAAGATGGCGATCCGATAGGACGTGTTCCTGGGTCTCTCCGCTCCCGCCTGGTGCAGCCCCGTTATTCAGCGGAGAAGGTGGGCTTTGTGGTTAATGTTCTCACCCCTGAGGCTGCGAAGATGTCGGAGGTGCCTCAAGAGTAGAAATCCACCGGCCCGGCGCTGTGGCACGGCGGATGTTCATGGCTGCCGAGGGCGGAGGCCTCGAGACGGCTTTCCGCGATCCCTACCAGCCGGACCCTCCCCTGCGCCTGAAGCCGGGTGCGGCCGGAGCCTGATTGCTGCCACCGGCGGCGACCGAAGGCAGGACCTTGTCGACAGAGCCCCGAGGCTGGAGAGGACGCGTCCGACTGACTACGCGAGGCCCCGGCTGCGAGACTGCTCGCAGGCCCAACGGGCACGCGGCCCGGGCCCCATCCTACACTGGTGACGCGGCCCCGAGAGGCTGCAGGCCGAATCAGAGATCCAGGTGGCGGGCCCGCAGCGATAGATGCTCTTTAGCTGCAGTGGCCCTCAAGGACAACACCTCGGTGGATGCGGGCTACTCCTTTGGCCGCTGGTCACGCCTGGGCAGAGAGGACATAATAGAGGTACGAGGACCTTTCTTTGCCCCCTAACATACTTGAACTGATACTGTGCCTTTGCCCAGCTGCACCCCAGGCGACCTGGAAGGAAAGCACAGAGAAACTGGACCCGGGCGGCTGTCGCAGGGGCTGAACTTAGGGGGACTACGCAGGCCGGGGGGCCCGGGCTCTTTGAAGACTGCCGGCGAGCTGTGGGGCGGAGACCCCCGGGCCCAAGGCCAACATCACTGATAGCGAGGACCACAGATCTCATAGCCTCAGCAGAGATAGTGAGGCTAAGCGCGACGCTGCGGGGGCTCCCCGGATGGCCAACACGAGGCTGGACCAAGAGAAGAGAGACAGAGGTGCGCGGACTGGAGCCCCTGGCTGGGCGGTCGCTGACCCGGCTGGATTTGTGACTCGGGGGCCACCCTTGCGCACCGCAGCAGCGGCTGCTTGCACCCGGGCCTGAAGATAGTCTTGGCCAGATAGGAAAGCCCAACGGGGTGCGGAGACGAACTGAGGGATATCGCGGCTCCTCTGGAAAGAGCAAAAGGGACGGTTTACAGGGCCCCGTAAAGCGCCTACTCGCCCACAGGACTTCTCTATAAGGCCTGCAACACCCATAGAAGACCGTGGGTAGCAATACAGGACTATGGTGGCCACCAAAGGCAGAAAGGATAGAACGGTGAAGGAAATGCTGCTCAAATCCACGAACCCGCAGCCGGAGGGCCAAACTACAATGAAGGGTTTGGAGGAGGCCGAGGGAACGGAGGGATCGGAGGCTCCGGTCAGTCGATCCTTTCTGGAATCGCTTTTTTCCTCCCTACGCGAAGACCTGTCCGCCATGAAACGAGATCTCTTGGCGGATTTACGAGAGGTGCGTTGGGATGTGGATTCGCTGGGAGAGAGGGTTAATACTCTAGAGAAACACGAAACAGGGCGCAATGAGGAACTAGCGAGCCTCCAACAAGAAGTCCTCAAGCTGCAGGAACAGAATCTCGATCTCCAGGCCCATACAGAGGACTTGGAGAACAGGTCCCGGTGGAACAACATCCGCATCCGAGGCATGGCGCATGAGGAGGGGGACAACGATATCGAAGCGCTGGTGGTGGACCTTTTCCGCTCAATCCTAGGTGAGCCTCAGGACTTTCAAATCAAACTGGACCGCACTCACAGAGTAGGTCCCAGGAGGGCGGCCCCGGCCCCCCCGGCAGACATTTTGACTTGTGTGCACGACTACCAGCTAAAGGAACGCATACTCCGTGAAGCCAGGAACAATGCAGCCTTCCAATACAAAGGTCAAACAACCACACTATATCAAGATTTGGCAGCCTCCACCTTAATTAAACGCAAGTCATTTCGCCAGATAACGACACACCTAAGAGAAGCTGGCATCAAATACTCCTGGGGACACCCCTTTCGGCTGATGTTCCATTTCAAAGGGGAGCTCAGGCAGATCAGCTCCCTCTCAGCGGCTTATAAGCTCCTGAACATTGAGGAATCCACAGCAGAGAGGCCGTAGCAGAGCAACTCAAGCCTCAGATATCGCAGTGGCCACGGATGGACCACCATCAAGCCGCCTAGCCCATCGTCACGCCCTGACTCGGACACTATGGCCAAGGAGCGGCAGGCGGTCCTTGCGTCCCTAACTGGAGCATCTTCGGAATAAGCTTGGAGAAACTGAAAAGAGAACCAGCGGACATTCGTTGGCCCCCTTGCTTGACACTGGATCTGCTTTGAACATGAGCATGGAGCTGTGCCCGGGGGCGGGGGAGGGGCGGTAAGACACCGGCCATTGGTACCCCATATTTTATTTTTCCTCCCAGGAGCCGTAAGCTCCGGACATTGGACAATTAGATGATATTTCATCATTTTCATACAGTTGTTTTGGTGGGGGTTTTTCCTTTTTTCTTGGTGGGTTTCCTCCCCTTCTCTGTGCTTTCTTAGTCCAGCACAATCACGCAAGCCCTCTGTTAGCCCTGGTCCCCGCGCACAAGACCTTACCTATTCGAAGTAATCCCCAACGCACGCTGATGCCCCACCTAAATAGCACATTCAGACTCCGGCCTGTACACTGACTAGCATCAAAATTCTAGCCCTGAATGTAAAAGGGCTCAATAATCCTACCAAGCGAAGGGCCATTCTGTCATACCTAGAGAACTCAAACGCGTATATATGCTCACTTCAGGAAACTCATCTTTTGTACAGTGATACCCATGGATTACGCTCCAAGGCCTTTCCACAGCAATACTTTTCTTCCCTTTCCATTAACTGGGCCGGAGTATCCATCCTTATTTCCCGCAATTTCAAAGGGGTGGTAGGGGCAAAAGTATCCAAGCTAAAGGGGAGACTCTTGGCCTTCTCCATAGCTATAGGCACGCACACGTTCATGTTAGCTACTATTTATGCTCCTAATGAGGGTCAGGAGATATTCCTCCGCAGGGCGGTCGCAGACCACACGACCTCTCCAGACAGGCAGATACTCATAGGAGGTGACATAAACACAGTGTTCAATAGCCAATTGGACCGCTCAGTTCAGAGGCAGGGACAGTCGGGGGCTTTGTCCGAAAGCGGGCAACAGTGGCTACAGGAACTGGGGTTAGTCGACATCTGGTGCTACTTTCATCCCCGCACAACCGATTACATCTTTTATTCCCACGCCCACAAGACCTATGCCAGGCTAGATTATTTTATAGGTTCCCGGTCCCTTCTTTCTTTGGCTCATGACTCAACCATCGAACCACGCGCGCTATCTGACCACGCAGCATTGACTATAACACTGACACTTCCCCCCCCACACCCCGGCCATCATATTCCTGGCGGCTACGAGACACACTCCTTCATTGCCAAGAGGGCATAGCAAGCTTAACTAAGACATTAGAAGATTTCTTATCTTTCAATGACACTCCGGACACCTCCATAGTGTCTCTATTGGAAACGCTTAAGTTAGTGGCTAGGGGCGACTTTATCGCCACATCCTCAGCGGACAACAAGATTCGCAGAGAGAAAAGAGACGAGCTCTCCAAACAGGTACTAGAATTAGAGGGAATACATAAGCGGACTGGGGCACCTCGGTGTGGAGACAGCTAGAGGCTGTGCGATCCCAGCTAGCTAGCCTTGACCTGGACAGAGCGGAATATGCTGCTCTACGCTTGAAGCACTTGTTTTATACGTGGGGATAGATGCGGCTGCCTGCTGGCTCATAAATTACGCACTCAGCGCCAGGCAGCTACGGTTCAAAAGATCTGTGACACACAGGGCGCTGAATATACTCAAGAGGCAGACATCTCTCGTATATTCAGATATTTTTATGCAGAATTATACTCTGCTCAGCAAATACCAAAGAAGGATTCCCTTAGTTACCTCCGGGGAATAACTCATTCCCGACTGAAGCAGGATCAGGCCTTCACCCTCGATAGCCCAATCCGTATTGAGGAAGTAATTTCAGCCATAGCCCGGCTCAAACTTCTTAAATCCCCAGGTCCAGATGGGTTCACCGCTATTTTTTAGAAAACATTCTGCTCCATCTTAGCCCCGATATTAACACGACTCTGATGCAATCGGAGACACCTCCGAGATTCCGCCCACGATGCTCCTGGCCTCGGTCGTCGTCCTCCCTAAGCCGGGCAAGGATGGTCGGTACTGCGCTTCCTACCGGCCCCTATCCCTGCTGAATATCGACCTAAAGCTCTTTACAGGGATTCTGGCGGCTAGATTGGGGCCGTTGATGCCGGGCTTGATAGACCCAGATCAGGCTGGGTTCGTGGCAACCAGACAATGTAGCGATAATACGAGGAGGCTGCTCAATCTTTTAGACAAGGCACACCGCCAGTCAGTGGAGCGAGTGGCGCTGTCTGTCGACGGCGAAAAGGCGTTCGACAGAGTGCACTGGCCATTCCTGGAGGCCACATTGGAACAATTTGGGGTAGGGAACCGCTTTCGTAGGTGGGTGCTCAGCAGCTATAGTCATCCCTCTGCCACTGTCCGGGTAAACGGATCTACTTCAGAACCTTCCCCCTTAGCAAGAGGTACTCGGCAGGGCTGCCCGCTCTCTCCATTGTTGTTCGCCCTGTACATGGAGCCGCTGGCTCAGAGAGTGTGGGAAAACCAACAGATCATCGGGGTTCAATTTGGGGGAGAACGCCACACTATCAGCTTGTATGCGGATGATGTTATTCCCACGCTTAAGGCCCCCACGATGTCGATACCGGTCTTCCTCACAGAACTCGAGACGTTTGCTGCCGCCTCGGGCTTCCGGGTCAATGTGTCAAAATCACAAGCCCTGGGTTTCTCGCTGCAGCCACCTACCATGGCCACTCTTAAGCAAGTGTGCCCCATTTGGTGGCACCAGAAATCTATACCGTACCTAGGCATTAAATTGGCGATCTCCACTCAAGAAACAGCCTTGCCAAACTACTCCCACCTTCTGGCACAGACCCGGCGGGACTTGCACCGTTGGCGGACATTTGGTCTCTCCTGGCTGGGTAGGGTGGCGGCCCTCAAGATGAGCGTGCTCCCCAAAAGATTGTACCTCTTCCAGACATTGCCTGTGGCCCCCCCCCCGGGCATGCTGAAGCAACTCCAAAATGAGTTCCTCTCCTTTGTTTGGGCAGATAAGAAACCAAGGATGAGCAAAGAGGTGAGTTATAGACCCCCAGGAGAGGGTGGCTAAGGGGATCCCTAACTTAGATCGCTACTACAAGGCCATTCAGCTGCGGCCTTTGCTGGAGTGGTCTCAGAGTGAATCCGAGAAACACTGGCTATTTATGGAATGAGCATTGGCTGGCCAGTCCCTGTGGAAGATCCCCTTCATTCGTAAAGCCTTTCGGCCTCCTGGGCTATATGGATCACCAATCACACGGGCTACCCTAAGGGCTTGGGATGCAACAGCTACACGCAGCGCCTCACCACTTTCCCGTTGCCACTCACCCCCATAACCAACAACCCCGATTTTACCCCGGGCCTTGATCTGGTGGCTTTTAAACATTGGGATGGGGAGGGGCGTAGATCAATAGGTCATTTCTTCGATATGGAAGGCCCCCTGTCCCTCGAAGATTTCCGTTCTGACTTTGCACTGCCCGAAACCGAGCGATATCATTACTAGCAGATATGCCACTGGATATTGCAGCCCTCGACGCGCCGGGGAGCGGAGAGAACGCTCACCCCCTACGAGAGGTGGTTACTCTTCAAACAGTCAAGTAAACAGCTTATCACAGAGCTCTATCACATATTGTGCCCTCCGGAACAGCTGGCTAAATCCGCAGGCCAGAAGCGGTGGGAGACGGAATTGGGACGGACACTATCTCTGAAGGAGTGGGGGGATATCTTTTACAGGGCCAGACACTCAGCACGCAATATCTGTAGTATAGAGTCTTCCACCAAGATAGCGACATATTGGTATCTTACCCCCCCCCCCACAGACTTCATAAGAGCGATCCCAGCTGCTACCCGAGATGCTGGAGGGGATGTGGGTCGGAGGGCACACTGATCCGCCTGTTATGGGAATGCCCAGCACTTACGCTGTACTGGGAACAGTTTCTTGATGAGGTTGATAAACACTTTGACACCCAAATACTACGCTTCCAGGCATATGTTATCCTGGGCATGCCCGATAGGCTAACATTCCCCCTTAAGTCTCGTAGGGGTAGGCAGATGGGAATTGCCCTGGGGGCGGCTCTGCAGAATGTATTGTCCCACTGGGGCACAGACAGGACTCCCACGCTACAGGGGTGGTTACACAGGTTGTGGTATGTACTGGGTATGGAACGCATCTCCTTTTCCCTCCAGGGGGATGGGGCCTCCTTTGCTGAATTGTGGTATCCTTTTATAGCTCTGCTGTGCTCCGAATTTTGAGAGCTAACTTGCCCCAAATACCTGCGCCTGCTACGACTCCCCGCGCTGCTGCAGGACCTAGCCCAACCTCCAGCACTTTGAAACACCTGGTGTCATCCGTGCCCCTTTTCCCTTGCGGTCCGGACGAAACAGAGGGGGGAGGAAGGGGAGGGCGGGACGTTGGGAAGTTGTTTTCTTTCTTTTCATGTTGTGTTATATCACACTGCAAATGTTCTTGGCTCCCAACAAGGGTCTCTGTATTGCTTACTGCAGTCTGTTTTTTTATCAAATAAACAGATTTAAACCTAAAAATAATTATCAGCATAGCGTGCTAACTCATTAAGGCGCCTTTGAAGTCCTATCGGGGTTAGATCCATCAGGATGGTGTCATCCGCATAAAGCAGACAACTCAATTTCATTGTTCCTAATTTTGGGGGGTCCCCTTTACACAGCCCCACCCTACTCGGCAAGTCATTAATTTAAAGAGAGGAGAGGGGCTAACAGGCACCCTTGCTTCAACCCATTATGAGTCTCTACTTTATTCAACAGGCCCGGATTACCCCCCATCAAAACCTGAGTCCAAGTTGAGGAGTGCAATGCTATAATCAGTCTCAGCAAATGCATAGGGATCCCCATTGCAGCCAATTTCCTCCACAGCGTCCCCCGGTCTACCCGGTCGAAAGCCGTGGAGAAATCTATAAAGACAGTGTACGGGGCCATTCCCTTACCCATTGGGTATTTTTCAATCAGGGTTTGCAAGGTGGTAATATTATCTAATGGGCCCCTATGCTCATGAAACCCTGCTTGCTCTGCCAGGACGAAGTTATTTCCAAAAGCCCAATCCTGGAGATGGAGAAGGATGCTTTTAGCAAACAATTTTCCGGTCGCATCTAACAGTGCGATTTGCCTAAAGCTGGCAGGGGACGTTCTGGGACCCTTTTTATATAATGGAACGACAATACTTCCTCTCCAAGAAGGTGGGATAATCCCATATGCATAGCAATATGAGAATACCGGACAAAGGAATTGAGCCCATGCAGAGCTACACCAAAACATTGTGTTGGTGATTACTGCAGCATATATGTATTACAGAATCAAACTGTAGAACCACATAAACAGAGGTACAAACGGTTTCAGAACTACAAAGTCCACAGGTATCATTCTGAAAAACTCATTAATAAACTTAGTACAATACCTATCAGTGTATTGTTGTACACAGTCAAAGAACAAAAGAAGAATATGACCAAACTCATTTTCATGGAAGTACTCGATCTCAATAATAATTTTTGCAGCATAAGTTATAAGTTAATATTTACAAACAGTGCTCATTATGATAACTGAACACAGTGCTACAAATAAAAGTGTAAAACTAATGCAAAAGTGTTCATAAGGAAAACAGCAAAAACATTTTTAAAAGATTCTTATTATATAACACCAAGAGATATATTTCAGAAGACTCTAAACAGACAAATAATTTCAAAATATCTCTGGACGTCCAGAGATATTTTGAAATTATTTGTCTGTTTAGAGTCTTCCGGTAGTGTCTTTTCTCCAAATGATTGTCAACTATGTATCGACTCTCCTCAAGTAACTGAATCATCATCAGGACATGACAGAGAATGACTGAGCACAAAGGATGTAAAAAGCTGTTACCTCAATGGATAGGGTACAACTAAATTAAGAAAAGTGAGAACTCATGAATGGCGCTGCCCAACAGATAATTTCATGGTTAAAGGGTAGATATGGAGCGGATTTATTTTGGAGGAATCCAAAGGTTTGTAGGCAAAAGAAGGCGGGGGTATTAAGGCACAATGTATTCACTGCTGTGTGGTAACGAAAACAATAAATGTCCCAGGTGGGCAATCAAGGCCCAGATGTTATAACTGCAGGCTCAGGCTCCCACAATTCACCACGATAAGGACTGCAGTCAAGTTACACACATCTTTGTAAAGTCCGTGGTTTCGATTAATAGGACAACAAATGTAATCAATAAGGACTTGGTGGTTAGTGCGAGCCATGCACATATGAATGTTGCTGTATTAAAGTATTTACCTTAATTCATTTTTAGCCATTTTGCGTTTTTAGTTTGAATATGTTTTAGTATTTGTCACAGTAGCTCAGATGATTCAATACTGACCTGTTTTACTGTCAGTAGCTTTGGTATGGTTACATGAGTACTGATTCCATAATATTTTATCTTATTGTCTGTAGCTGTTTAAAAGATGAAATATAAAGTTATTGTTTGAATTATCAGTGTGTGATATTGTGTTTCTTAGATATTCAAAGTTAAAGTTTTGTTGGCAAATGACCCTAAACATGGGTCCTTGCTCTCGCAGAGGATACCTCCTGTGCCAGTGAGCATCAACCATCCTTTGCATGTTACTGATAATCTAAGAATGCCTGCAGGTAACCTGGGAAAGTCTGGGAGAGCAACAGTCTAAAATGTAGCACTACCCAGTACCCTCCCTCGCCCCAGTACCCGGAAACAAAAACCCGGAACCCACACTCGCCCCAGTACCCAGAAACAAAAACCCAGAACCCACACTCGCCCCAGTACCCAGAAACAAAAACCCAGAACCCACACTCGCCCCAGTACCCAGAAACAAAAACCCAGAACCCACACTCGCCCCAGTACCCAGAAACAAAAACCCAGAACCCACACTCGCCCCAGTACCCAGAAACAAACACCCAGAACCCACACTCGCCCCAGTACCCAGAAACAAAAAATCCAGAACCCACACTCGCCCCAATATCCAGAAACAAAAACCCGGAACCCACACTCGCCCCAGTACCCAGAAACAAAAACCCAGAACCCACACTCGCCCCAGTACCCAGAAACAAAAACCCAGAACCCACACTCACCCCAGTACCCAGAAACAAACACCCAGAACCCACACTCGCCCCAGTACCCAGAAACAAAAAATCCAGAACCCACACTCGCCCCAATATCCAGAAACAAAAACCCAGAACCCACACTCGCCCCAGTACCCAGAAACAAAAAATCCAGAACCCACACTCGCCCCAGTACCCAGAAACAAAAAATCCAGAACCCACACTCGCCCCAGTACCCAGAAACAAAAAATCCAGAACCCACACTCGCCCCAGTACAGAAACAAAGTGTGTGCAACCTTTACAGACTTAATGCTAGTGAGAGATATGTTTAGTGACCGAGTGTCAATAATAAGGGTTTTGTGTACTACTTTACAATGAAGGATAACTTACTTACCTGTAATCCTAGTTCTCTTCCAGGGGTATCCTCATCAAAGTCATGAATATTCCCACCCATGCGCGCGGACCCCGGAGTACATAAAAAAAAAAACATATATATATATAGATACAGCTATATATATATATGTATATATATATATATATATATATACATACACAGCTATATATATGTATATATGTATATGTCAATTCCGACCCTAATTACCCAGTAGCCAGGCATTTGAAACTAGTTCACAATAACACCTTAAGTGACTTACAGTATTTTGTAATTGGGGCAGTTCTAAAATCCATTCGAGGGGGTGACAGAGAATGACAGTTGAGACAATTAGAATCCAAATTTATATCACAACTCGATACTAAGATGCCAAATGGTCTGAACATGGGGGAAGATCTTCACAATTTCTTGTGATGATTCAGTCAAATTGTCTCTCTTTGTCTTTTACTATGATAAAATAAGAAGTTCTTTAGTCCACACTTTGTAGTTTTAGTATATTCCCTGTAATATCTTTAGATTTCTTTTCTCGTCGTATTTTTTGATTTATTTATTGTTCATTCAATAATATTGTCACCATGGTTTGAATTTATGATGACATTTATGGCTAAGTCGGGTACTTGCCTAGAATTTATGCTGCTTTGAGGATTGTTTACACAACTAAGGGTTTCCCCGGGGCTCCGGGAAAATGTTAGTTGCATAAAAATAGTTTTTTTTAATCGTTTTGCACTAGCACGTTTTTGCACTTTCATGCCTGACAATGTAGCACTTCATGTGATTTGTGTATTTTAGATGGACATCATTGACCCTGTTTGCACATGAATACTGGTTTACATTAGCTATTTGCACATTTTCCTTTTAACAAAAAAGGCATCGGTCTAGGTTTAATATTTATTATATATTACTATGATAGTTTTTAAATTACACTATGTATTTATTTTTAGACCAATGATTTTACAACATTATGTTCTGTAGTTATATGTATATCAAATTCCATTGTATTAATAATTCGTTTTTTATAATGGTTTTTAGATATTTATTAACATCATTATTACCAGTGTGAGCTTACAATTTAGAGTCTGTTGTCCATTTCAATGTGCCACGCAACATGAGCTCAATTCTTTTCAGGTGTGACTTCTTTTTCCACTATTTAAATGCACTTTACTAAGTAGCGCGTCATGCGATCAAGACCGAGTTGTCTCGGTCGAAACGCGTCATGCTGGGCACTGGCGAGGATTGACTAGTCGCCGTGTAGATGCCATTTGAATAAAGCACTGCATTCAAAATCGTTCCAGAGAGTGGTCCGTACCCGTTTTCCTTCGAAAAGAATGTCCAGGACACCCAGGGAAGCTTTTCATCGATTTACTAGGCAAGATCGCACCTCACCAACGCGTTTCGCCTTGCGGCTTTCTCACGGTAGAAAGCCGTGAGAAAGCAGCAAGGCGAAACGCGTTGGTGAGGTGCGATCTTGCCTAGTAAATCGATGAAAAGCTTCCCTGGGTGTCCTGGACATTCTTTTCGAGATTGGAGAGAAAGTGTGTGAGATATTGAAGGGTCACCGGAACCCGTCCAGGACCACCGCAACAGAAGCTCTGGACTTCCAGGTTGAATGCGAGAGAATATATATATATATATATATATATATATATATATATATATATATATATACACACACACACACATTCACACACACAGGGGTGGACGGGGTAGGGGGGTGGGTTCAAGGAATAGAATTCGCATTCCTGGTTGTGATTTTTGTTATTATTGTTAATTAGGATGCTGGTTTAACCCCTTCGCTGCTAGGCCTTTTCCCCCCCTGTGCTAAGCCTTTTTTTGGCTATTTGGGGTAGTTCGCGCTTAGGCCCCTGTAACTTTTCGACCACATAAGGTATCCACGCCAAATTTGCGTCCTTCTTTTCCAACATCATGGGGATTCTAAAGGTACCCAGGGTTTGTGGATTCCCCTGGAGGGGACCCAGAAATTGGACAAAATACAGCTAAATTTTAAAAAATGGGAAAAAAAGGGCTACTGATGAAAGCGTCTGGTTTTTTCCCTGCAAATGTTATCAAAAAAGGGGTTGTAGTGCTGAAATCACCATCTTTCCAGCTTTCAGGGACAAGCAGACTTTTGTCAGAAAACCAAAATTGTTTACAGTTTTGGCATTTTTCTGGGACATAGCCTATTTTTGCTTTTTTTTGTGCTTTCAACCTCCTTCCAGTTAATGGTAGAAATGGGTATGAAAGCAATAATGGATCTTGGAAAGCTATACAGTTTAGAAAAGTAGACAAAATTTTGAATTCAGCAAGGGGTCATTTGTGTAGATCCTTCAAGGTTTCTTTATAGAAACTAACAGTTAAATATAGGAAAAATTGAAAATTAGTTGAAAAAAACAGCCATTTGTGTCAACGTTTTCACCTGTAACTTCTTCTAATTATGACAGCTGTTTGAAAGCGATATACCGTTACATCCGCTGGACCTTTCTGGTTGTGGGGATATATAAGACGTGTAGGTTCACCAAGAACCCGACGAACCCAGAGCCAATAACTGAGCAGGGTCTTGCAATGGCTTTTTATTATGTACCGGGTATATAGCAATTATTTTGGGAAAATGTATACCTGGAAAAATAGGTATGAAAGACACCTATGTATTTCTGAAATGGGAACAAAATATAGAGTTTAGAAACAGTAGATATTTGCACATTTCCGAAATTGGGAGTACCCATACTAGCATGAGAATTATAGGTCATTTTTCAAAATGACTTCTTTTTACACATTGTCTTTCATTTGGAAGGCAGAAATGCATCGAAAGTCAATAGGTAATAACAGTTGCTCTACAGTTCTGTGTTACCCTAAGTCTCCCGATAAAAATGTTACCTCACTTGTGTGGGTAGGCCTAGTGCCCACGACAGGAAACGGCTCACATCGCAACGTGGACACACCACATTTTCACAATGAAAAATGACCCTTTTTTTGCAAAGTGCCTAGCTGTAGTTTTTTAACCCTAGCTCTGCCGGCACCTAGGGAAACCTAGCAAACCTATACATTTTTAAAACTAGATACCCAGGGGAATCCAGGATGGGGGGGACTTGACTGGCTCTCACCAGGTTCTGTTACCCAGAATCCCTTGCAAACCTAACAAATTGTCAAAAAAAACACATTTTCCTCACATTTCTGTGGTGGAAAGTTCTGGAATCTGCGTGGCTCCACAAAATTTCACCCACCCCGCGTTCCTCAAAGTCTTCCGAGAAAAATGGTACCTCACTTGTGTGGGTAGGCCTAGTGCCCGCGACAGGAAATGGCCCAAAACGCAACGTGGACACACCCCATTTTCACAGCGAAAAATTACCCTTTTTTTGCAAAGTGCCTAGCTGTAGATTTTGAACCCTAGCTCTGCCGGCACCTAGGGAAACCTAGCAAACCTATACATTTTTGAAAACTAGACACCCGGGGGATTCCAGGGAGGTATGGCTTGCATGGATCCCCCAACGTTTTCTTACCCAGAATCCCCTGCAAACCTGAAATTTAGCTGAAAAAAATCACTTTTTCCACACATTTTTGTGTGGGAAAGTTGTGGCATCACCGGGCTGACACAAATTTCCTACCACCCAGCATTACCCCAGGTATCCCGATAAAAATGGTGCCTCACTCGTGTGGGAGGCCCAAGTACCCGCGACAGGCAAGGGCCCAAAACGTATTGAGGCGACATCAAAATTGCCCATCACAAAATGACCTGGTTTTGCAAGGGTGGTCACCTGGGTTTTTGGCCCCGTGCTCGGCAGCCAGCAAGGGAAACCTACACAATTCTGAAAACTAGACACCCTGAGGATTCCAGGGAGGTATGGCTTGCATGGATCCCCCAACGTTTTCTTACCCAGAATCCCCTGCAAACCTCAAATTTAGCTGTAAAAATCACTTTTTCCACACATTTTTGTGTGGGAAAGTTGTGCCATCACCGGGCTGACACAAATTTCCTACCACCCAGCGTTCCCCTAGCGTGCCTAGTGGGCTTTCTGCCGCCCTGGGGGAAATCGGGGGGGGGATGGGGTGGGGGGGGTTGCTTCGATATGCCCCCAAGGGGAGCAGAAAGACTGTGGCTATTTTTTTGGCGGTGGGGGCATTGGTATGCCCATTCTGGGCAGCCCCCACCCCCACGCATAAAAAAAAGCCAGCGCAATCCCCCCGGGCAGATCAGGGGCCACTGCCCCCATCCGCACCCCGGGGGGGCAGAAAGACTGTGGCATTTTTTGGGGGGAGATGTGGGCATTGGCATGCCCATTCTGGGCTGACCTCACCGCTGAATTAAAAAAAATATATATCCTGAGGCCGAGTGGGCTTTCTGCCCCCCCCCTGGGGGGCAGATAAGGGGCTATTGCCCCAATATGCCTTCAGGGAGGGGCAGAAAGACTCTGGTAATTGTTTTTGGGGTGGGGGCATTATCATGCCCATTCTGGGCAGCCCCCACCCCTACATTATTAAAAAAAAAAAAAACCCTGGTTTCTAGTGGGCTTTCTGCCCTCCGGGGGGGGCAGATTGGGGGCTACTGCCCCCGTCTGCCTCCTGGGGGGCAGAAAGTGTGACATTTCTCTGGAGGGGGGGGCATTGGCATGCCCTTTTTAGGCAGCCCCCACCCCAACATCAATAAAAAAAAATCCCTGGTTTCTAGTGGGCTTTCTGCCCCCGGGGGCAGAAAGACTGACATTTCTCTGGTGGGGGGCATTGGCATGCCCTTTTGGGCAGCCCCCACCCCAACGTCAATAAAAAAAAATCCCTGGTTTTAGTGGGCTTTCTGCCCCCGGGGGCAGATTGGGGGCTACTGCCCCCATCTGACCCCTGGGGGGGGGCAGAAAGACTGACATTTCTCTGGGGGGGGCATTGCCAAGCCCTTTTTGGGCAGCCCCCACCCCAACGTCAATTAAAAAAAAAATCCCTGGTGTCTAGTGGGTTTTCTGCCCCTCCCGTGGGGCAGAAAGACTGACATTTCTGTAGGGAGGGTGGGGGCATTGCCAAGCCCTTTTTGGGCAGCCCCCACCCCAACGTCAATTAAAAAAAATCCCTGGTGTCTAGTGGGTTTTCTGCCCCCCGGGGGGTGGTCAGATTGGGGGCTGCTGCCCCCCAAGGGGGGGGGGCAGAAAGACTGTTGTGCCCAAAAGAAAATGGGGGGAGCAAAGGCCCTTGCCCAAGGGGCCGCTCCCCCCTCCCTGGTGCTAGTGGGTGGATCCCTGCTTGGGGATCGCCCTCCTGGGGTGATGCCCAAGCAGGGATCCACTAGAGAAGGGTACCATTGGAAAGGGGAGATTCTCCCCTTTCCAACGATACCTCTCCCATCTTTTTCGGTGCTCGGGGGCTGAGATAGCCCCAAAAGCACCGAAACTGAGAAACTGAAACTAAGTTTCAGTTTCGATTTCGTTGTAATGACGATAGCGTCATTACAAGGAAATGCAAAAATATGCCTGGGGAGGTTGGGGAAGCTCTTCCCCACCTCACCAGGCATGTGCTCATGACAGAATGGTTCCGTCATAAGCACACTAGAACTTGTGCTCATGACGGAACCATTCCGTCATGAGCATGGAAGGGGTTAATTGTTTGAAAATAACGATTCCATAGACAAATTACTGTACTGCTGATAAATGTACGAGCGACTCGTTCTTACGAGTAATGAGCCTGTGTATGCTCACTGGATGTGTTATTAAAATATCAGTGATATTTTGACCATACCTTCTGTAAATGTACCTGTGAGTACTTGATGTACTTGAACGCAGTATTTAATAAAAATAAGTTTAAAAAAAATATATATATATATATATATACACACATATACACACAGCTATATTCAATGAAAAACCACAGGTTTCAGGGACGTTATAGTTAGGCTGACATTTCACTCGTACAAAACCAGAGAAATTCGGCCGTTATAGTTAGCTGAGCTAACTATAACTCGCGCACCCGCAATGAACTGCTGATGACGTCACATATTACATCACTCATGACATGGTAAGTGACATCACTGATGACATCACTGATGACATCTCAAATGACATCACTGATGACATCATCCAGTGACTGAGTGTTTCTAAAAAGTTTAAGAATGTTATATATATATATATATATATATATATATATATATATATATACTCCAAGGTGTATTGAAGAATGAGTGGGTGTATGAGTGTCTGAATGGATGATTTAGTGAGTGCGTGACTGAATGTATAAGTGTGTGATTAAACGTCTTATCGAATGCATGGGTGAATGACTAATCTGTGTGAATGTCTGCATCAGTCTGTCAGTTGGTGTGAAAGTGGCTGCATGGGTTTGTGAGTAGCTACATGAGTGTCTATATGGGTTAATGATTGGTCGTCTGAGTACCTGTATTTATTTATTCAATGTTTTCTATAGCGCAAACCAGACCCAGAGTTTGGGTGTCAGAGCGCTTTACATTTCAACCACCTTCGATATCAGCAGATATCCAATTCTTTCACGTCAAGAACATGTCTATGTATTCCACTAACATTGGCATATATTTATCCATACACAAAACAAATGTAATAAGGAGTAATATAAATCATTAGATTACAATCAAGATTGTCGTGTCGTACTTAAATTTAAGATAAGACCATTCCTGAGTTCTTCTATATCCAAGCTGGTTATAGTATTGTTATGTTCAACACCTTGTTCGTTATGGGAGAAATTTACCCATCAGAAGGGACATAGGGCCATATGTATGAAGCTGTTTTGCGATCGCAAACATTGCGAATCGCAGAAATACGGTGTTTGCGATCGCAAAACAGAGCTCCGCTATGTATGAGACACATACCGATCGCTAATTTGCGAATCGCTAAATTAGCGATTAGCAAATTAGCGAATACTATCAAATAGCGAACTATTAGCGAATTCGCAAATTGTGACAAAAAATAGCGAAACTCGCAATTGAGGTCGCAATTTGCGAATTCGCAAAACGGGATGCATGAATAATTCGCTAATTGCGATTTCATGAAATTCGCAAATTAGAGAATCGCAATTACCACCAAGTCTGAGCAGGTGGTAACCAGGTGCAACCTATTTAAAGAGACCCACAATGCAACTGATGTTTGCCACAATGTCTGGGCTGTACGTGATAGCCAGGAGGCTGCGACTCAGAGCTCCTGCACAGAGAAGGAGACGCCAGGAAAGAATCTTCAGAGCGCGCATAACCCTGTTCCAGCAGACTGAGGAGGAGATCCATACAAACTACAGGCTGGATGAAGAGAGCATGCTGGAATTAATAGCAGAGCTCAAACCTATACTTGAACACCCCACACGCAGGACACACACAATCCCCACCCATATACAGGTCCTGTGCTCACTTCACCTCTTGGCGTCAGGGAGCTTCCAGGGGGTGATAGCCACAGCAGGAGGGGTCTCACAGAGTGCATTGTCGCGCTTCTTCCACGCGTTCCTTGATGCCATGGTACAGAGGCTGCATAACCACATACACTTCCCCAGCACACCACAGGTACTAGACCAGACCAAGCAGGAGTTCTATCAAATTGCACAATTCCCCCACGTCATTGGATGCATAGATGGGACCCATGTCGCCATATCCCCCCCCTCCCAGAACGAGTATGTGTTCAGGAATCGCAAGTCCTACCATTCCCTGAACATACAGGTGGTGTGTGATGCCAGGCACATCATCACCGACATCGTCGCTAAATACCCAGGCAGCACCCACGACTCATTCATCTTCCGCCACAGTGGGATACACCGCCGACTCACAAGTGGGGAGTTTGGTGAGGGATACCTACTAGGTAATTGCATGTGAAAGAAGGACACACTAGTAATGCACAGCAGTGGCAGGACAGTGTTCAACCATATTTTTCTCGCCCCACAGGTGACAGTGCGTATGCGGTCCGGGACTACATACTCACTCCTTACCTTAATCCTGCCAACGCTGGGGAGCGGAGGTACAACAGTGCCCACATAGCAACCAGATGTACCATCGAGCGGACCTTCGGTATACTCAAGAGCCGGTTCCGATGCCTACATAAGAGTGGAGGGGCACTTCAATACAGCCCCCAGACCTGTTGCAAGATAGTGGTAGTGTGTGCCATGCTGCACAACATCGCCACCAGGAAGGGCACACCAGTGGAGCTCACCGAATCGGAATCATCAGATGAGGAGGGGCCAGCTCCTGGACGCATGCCAGCCGGTGTAATTGGTGCAGCTGCTGGGCGCCAGAGGCGAGATGAGATCAAACAGAACTATTTCTAGGTAAGAAAAGATGACACAATGCTAAAGATCTAATACGAGACTGTGTTTAATTTCGTTTAGTACAGGATATATATCGGCACACAGCCTGTGTGGCACACAATGTATTGTTGAAAGACCCGCACATGTGTGATTCACAGTGCAAATTGACTATCTTGAGCAAGTGTCTGTGTGCACTGGGTTGATGCACCCATATCCATGGCTATGTCTGAGCGCCTCAACTGCGGCGCTGACGGCCTGTAGCCCCTCGCTGTGGGGGCACAGTGCCCTCTTCACCTTCCTCAGCAGCCCTGCCGTGACGCACACTACGGCGCCTGTCCGGTGGGGGCGGTGGTGTAATGCTGCTCCTGCTAGATTGGGTGTCCTCGTCTGTTGGAGTGAGGACTCCTGGGCCAGCAGTGGCAGCTGCCCGCAGCTGATCCACAAAGGCGAATTTAATATGCAAATTAGTTACAATCGAGTACAGATGTGAGTAAAATAACATAACAGTGGGATACAAGCCTGTACCCATGAACAACAAGGCTACCACGATTTATTCTCGAGGCCCACACCGAAATTTCGCGCCGATTTGGACTTTTAAATTATGGCACTGCCCGTCAGGCGGCCCTATTTAACCAACTCATCCTAAATCCTCATGTGCCAGCCTCCGTACGGACACGATCCCGTTCTTCCGGTAAATTCACTCCCAAGCATCTCGCTTCTCATCGGGACACGGCCATTGCGCCGACCACGACTTATGAACAGTCCATTTCACTTTGACCCATGGGCCTCAGCATCAGTCCGGACCTTGTTATACCAGCCCATATTCTCAGGGCTTGTTTTCAGTAATTCACAGGCAATTGTTTTCAGGCACTTTATTTCTTAGTCCTGATGATGATCCAATATCCTACAGATAAGGATTGAAACGCCGTCGACATAGTTGTCAACCTTATACACAGTGATTTTTGTAGATATTTCGTGTAAAGGTGACCTCTCTATAATTGTTGTTTCCCCATCTATGTATTATCTTTTAGAAACAACCCTTGAAACTGCCTGAGCCTTTCTTTATTTTACTTTCTTTGTTTGTCTAACATGTGAGTTCATGGGTACAGGCTTGTATCCCACTGTTATGTTATTTTACTCACATCTGTACTCGATTGTAACTAATTTGCATATTAAATTCGCCCTTGTCCGGCTGGACACTGGCTTAAATATAGTACTGATTGGGGCTATATTTTATTGTACTATTTATTTTCCCTATTTTAGGGACCACTGTTTTTTGTAATAAGTTAATTCCCAAGGTCCCTTACCAATTCTAATTGGGTTCCCTTGTTCTATATACATACGCAGCTGATCCACAGCACATGTCACCTGTACCAGACCCCTGGCCACGTCCTGGCTGCAGTGTGCCACCTCGTGCTGCATACTGATGCTACGCCTTGACAGCACAGAGGTCGCTGAGGAAAGGCGGTTGACCGCCCTGGTGTAGAGGTCTAGGCGGGTGTGTAGGCGCTGCCTCTCCCTGCGCCTAGCAGCACGGTCCGCCCTTAGTTCAGCACAGAGTGCCTCCAGGGCACCCGTCAGGCCCATGAAGCCAACCCTGATTTGCCTCTGTATTGACCGTATGTTTTTTGCCTGCAGGCGCTGGACCTCTAACATGTGGCCCTCCAGCCCTTGGAAGACTGTGTCGTCTCCTGTGACTGCTGCACTGGTGGATGCACGTGGTGTCCTGCGCCTGGATGGGATTGGTGGTTTTGGCTCGGCACGTGCTCGAGCACGGGATTGTGGCTCTGACTGTCCCTGGACTGTTTGGACATTGACATCGGTGTCCTGGGATTCCTCCTCCAGTGGGGGCAATGGTGGCACTGCAATCCGCCTGCGGCGTATTGGAGGGATAACTGGGCTGCCCTCGTCTTCCTCTTCCTCCTCCTCCTCTTGCCCTGTTGCCTCTGGGCTAGGGGATTCATCCTCCCCTCCACTGATTGTTCCCTGTGTTTCTGCCGGTGCTGTGGACATAAATGCACACATTCATTTACTGTCCTGCCTTGCATTTGTCATGCATTAAATTTCACTGTTTGGAGTTACATGGGTCCTATCTGTCTGTATTTTGACTTTCATGATGCACACATACTGTTTGAGCCTGGCTGGGTGTCATTGCTCCACTGTTAGGTGCATGTAACTACATCTCCCATAATGCATTGCTGTGTGTGCTTGTGTACCTGCACTGGAATTATAGTTTTGTTGTGCCCTGGGTCTCTCCTGGGTGTGTGGGGAAGTAGGGAGGTATCAGGGGTGTGATGGCATGCTTCTTACCTTGTCTTGGTTGTGGGTGGTCGGAGCTGTCCAGGTCTGACACGCCCATTACACTCTCCGGAAGCAGGGTCCCCTCAACCATTTCTTCGAGTGGTGTTGAAGCGGTGGCAGTGGAGGTCCCACCACCGGTCTTGTTGGCCTCATCTAACCTGGCAGCAACCTTCTCCTTTGAGCGCGCGCGCATTACATACCAGCGCTTCTGTAGGTCTTTGACGCTTCGTTGTGTGACGCCAATTGCGTTGACTTTGCGCTGGATGTCTGCCCATATCCTTCTCTTGCGTGTCTCTGGCACACGCAGGGACTTCTTGCCAAACAGGAGCTCATGGCTCACAACCATCTCCTGTATCAGGGCCTCCTGCTCACTTTCTGTGAACTTTTGTTTTCTTATTCTGGGGGTCTCCCCCTGCTGCTTGTCCTTGCTGGCCATGTCTCCACTCTCTCCAATGTGTGTAGCACTGCAGTGATGCCTCAGCCTCAACTCCTACTCTCTCACTCTGCTTCTGAGACTCAGGTGCAGCATGGGTAGTCACACTTCCTGGTTGTGATGTCATCAAGCTGCACCCGAGTCCCCGATTTGCAGTTTGCGAATTCGCTAATTTGCGAATTCGCTATTTTGCGATTTCGCTAAATAGAGATTTCGCTACTAAGGAATCGCTATTTGGCTACTCGCTCTTCATTTTGCGATTTCTAATGATTCGCTAATTTTTTGCGCATTTTTGTTTACATACCGTTTTGCGAATCTCTAATAGCGATTCGCAAAGAATCGCTATTTGCGATTCGCAAAAGGGGAGTTTGATACATATGGCCCTTAGTCTCCTTTTTGAATCGTGGAGCATAGGTGATTCTTCTGATATTCGGTGGGAGTGAATTCCAAATCCTTGGTGCAGCTCCCGTGAACGCTCTATCGTAAGTTTTTTTCTTACGGAAGAATGCTGGTTTCAGTAGAAAATCCTCCGATCCCCTCGAGGGTCTAGTGCCTCCGGACAGTGTAATTTTATGGGCTAGGTAATGTGGAGTTTTGTGGTGTATTGCCTTGTTTGTAATACATGCAATTTTTAGCTCTATTCTTGCCTCGTATGGAAGCCCGTTGAGCGCTTCCAGATGTGGAGTGATGTGGTCGTATTTTTTTGTTCCCGTTATAAGTCTAGTTGCTGCATTGAGACAAGCTTTTAGGGGAGCTGTTGAGATCTTAGGGAGCCCTGATAGAGTTGCGCATCCATATTCAATTCTTGATATGACCAGTGCTTGTACTGCCATTTTCAGATCCCGGGATCGATGAGTGGCTTCATTTTTCAGAGGTAATTTAGATGAATACGAGCGTTTTTTGCCATTGTGTTGATGTGTGCTTGCATGTTTAGATCTTTATCCAGTGTGATACCAAGGGATTTGGTTGAGTCAACTATCGTTGGGGTACAGTTTAGTGCTGTACCCCAGCACTAAACCATCTGGTCCATTCTTTAATTTTGGCTGAACTTTTAGGAGGGGAGATCAGAAGGAATTCTGTTTTTTGTGAGTTGAGCTTAAGATGATTGTCAGCTAGCCATTCAACGGTTTTCTTGAGTGCTTGGTTCATAGTGTTGATCTCTTCCGGAGATGCTATCTTCATATACAGCTGTTAACATCAGACGCTCTCCTACCCTGCACGCATTCAGAAGGGACCTCAAGACCTGGCTCTTCGAGTGACCCGAAGCCACCCCCCCCCCCCCCTAGCGCCTTGAGACCCTCACGGGTAAGTAGCGCGCTTTACAAACCCGATTGATTGATTGATTGTTGTCAGCATACATGTGAAAGGAAATGTTAGCCTTACGCAGTACTTCAGTTAATGGGTCGATGTATAGGTTAAATAGTGACGGGGATAGGGTTGATCCTTGTGGAACCCCAATTTGAATCGGAGATGGTGGGGATAGCTTGTTGTCCACCAGGAATCTTTGCGATCTGTTCTCTAGGAAGGAGTAGAACCATTTCAGTACAGTACCCGATAAGCCCATTCTATTTTCCAGTCGTTCTAATATTTTGGGATGGTTTACTGTGTCAAATGCAGACGATGGGTCCAGAAGGATCAGGAGACAGGTTTCATTACGGTCGAGGGCTAGCAGAGCATCATCTACTATGTGTAGGATTGCTGTCTCCGTACTGTGGTTTGGTCTGAACCCTGATTGGCAGTCATTTAGTAGTTCAAATTCAGTAATGTGTTGACTTAATTGATTGTGCGCACATTTTTCTAGTACTTTGGCTAGTAGGGGAATGGTTGTTACTGGACGAAAGTTGTTTGGGTCCGATGGGTTCTCCGTAGGTTTCTTTAGGAGAGAGATAACCTGGCCTGTTTTTAGGCAGTCCGGAATTGATCCTTGGGCAAGCGATTCATTAATTAACTTAGTCCAGAAGGTGATGACCATGTGGTTGCAGGAGGGCCAGCATTTTGACGGCAAAGGGTCATTGTAATGATTATTTGGTTTCAGAGATAGTAATATTTTGGTAATGTCATGCTGATCATATAGTTTGAAGGTTGACCAATGGGCATTATTTTTGGGCATTACTTGTGTCGGTAGGGCAGGGTTCCTCCCTTGTTCACTCCTTAGGATTGATGCTTTTTCAGCGTTATTCTTGAGTTCTCTCTCCAATGAGCTGGCTTTATCAGTAAAGAATGTTGAAATATCTTCACAGTTCAGATCTGATTGTGATGTTAATAGGGAGGATTTGGCTAATTTGTTTGATTGTTCTTTTAGTAGATCGAAGAGTTTCCTCAGTCTGTTCTTTGCGTTTTCAAGTTCATTTCTAAAAAAATCTTTTTTTGATTTAAGTACGCTTTTATTGTAGGTTTTTCTGATCATTCTTAGTTGTTTTAAGTGGGAGATGACAGAGTTTGTCTCCATATTCGTTCTGTTATTCTGAGTTTACGTCTTTCCTCATTAAGTGATCAGTTGAACCATGGGTTTTTATCTTTGATCTGTATTCTTTTAAGTTTATGGGGGCAATGTCGTCAATTATTTTAGATATAGTACGATTGTAGTGGTCTGTAAGCTCGCTGACGTCCGTTAGTTCAGAAGGGGTTGAAGTTCTTTCTTGCCTTGCATTGTTAGAGTCTATGAGTTCAGGTCTCTAGTGTCTCTCACCCAATGTTTGGGTTTGATAGGTTGCGAGATTGTTTTCTTTTTTTTGGCTGGTATTTGGGAAGTGATGAAGTGGTGATCGGACCAGTCACAAGGAACGATCGAGATTGCTTGGATCGTATTTTCTTTGGAGATGATCCAGTCTAATGTGGCTCCTTTGGAGTGTGTTGGTAGGGCACATGCTTGTACTAGTGAGTGGTCGGCTAGGAATTCTTTAAGAATGTTGACCTGATTATCTTGGATGTCGTTCCAGTGAAGATTGAAGTCTCCTAGGAAAATATCATTGGAGTGAGGTTCTGAGTTAGTTGTAATAATTTCCACTAGATAGTCTATAAAAGTTAGGTTTTTGCCTGGGGGGGGTTGATAGAATGCGTGTAATTTGTAAACTTGGTTGTCTGTGAATTGTGCTGTGAGCCCCAGGTATTCACATGAGTCTATAGGGTCTGAGAGAACTTTAGAGATGGTGATGTTTGATCTGTGGATACAGGCCACTCCTCCTCCCGTTTTGTTTAGCCTATCTAGTCTTACAATGTTCTAGTTAGGTGGCACCAGCAGGTCTAGGCATGGGGAGGATGATTCAGATAGCCATGTTTCAGTTAGAATAGCCACGTCAGTATCTTGATTCATGATTAGGTCGGCAATGTCAGCGGCATGTTTCATTGCTGAGCGGCAGTTGACAAGTAGGCATGAGATCTTCTTTGTAGGGTTTTCTAGGTCAGAATTGGAGTCGGGCCCCTCTGGGCTTAGCGTTATTTCTTTCAGGTTATTAGAGTTTGGTTTTCTTTGATTTGTATGTGATATT
This sequence comes from Calotriton arnoldi, assembly GCA_963921515.1. Classification (NCBI taxonomy): domain Eukaryota; kingdom Metazoa; phylum Chordata; class Amphibia; order Caudata; family Salamandridae; genus Calotriton; species Calotriton arnoldi. The sequence goes on along the minus strand of CAWUFW010022133.1, from coordinate 18,410 downwards.
CTGTTGACATCCGGATTCTTCTGGTCGCTTATCTTATCGGGGAGGTTGGAAGTCGTGTCGTAAGAAAGTAGTAGGTTTTGGGTTTCTATGTCCGACAAATATCTAAGGAAGATACGTGGACGGCAAATCCTATTGGAAAGAGGCAGTGGGGTTGTGTTCAGATTATTGTGGAGATTGTGTGCCGATATTTGCCTCTGGGTAATTTTGGAGAGATAACTTTCTGAGAGCAGTAGAGTATTCTTCATGTTCCTAATAGCGTTTCGCATGTCTGTAGCTATCCTATCTGTCTGGGCCATGAGCATTTCTAATTCCTTTCCTGATGGTGAGAGTTGGTGTTTTTGTAACGGGACTGCTGACATGTGGATCGTTAAGTTGGAAGGTTCATCTCCTGGCAGTTTGTTTATATCTTTCGTTATTTCAGTAATAATTTTTTTGCTCTGAAGGGCAGGTCCTGTATTAATATCGGCCGTGTGATTTGTCGTCCCAGGGCACTGATTGTTGGGTGCTGTGTCCGATAGATCAGTGATTTGTAAGGTTGCGGAGGTATTAGCATCTGATGTGTGCCGATTGGGCGGCTTGTTAGATTTTACTTGGATTGCTTCTATGGGATTATTGCTGATTGTTTTGCCTATGTCTACTCTTGGGATGTTTGCTGTAATGTGTGTCTTTGTCTATTGTCTAGTACTAGAGGATCTAGAGTGTCGACTCTCCTGGTCTGTTCTGCTGTCTCTCTTTTCAATTGCCTTCAGAGGAGTATGGATGGAGGTGTCTAAGCTGTCGTCTTGTTGTGAAGCTGAAATAGGGATGTTATGGACCTGATCTTTTAGTGTGGTAAAGTAATCATTAAATAACTCAAGATTGATCAATGCAGCGCGACATCGAGCGCTTTGTTTGGAGAGATCAGAGGGCCCGGCTATGCCGGGAGATTACCTATAGAGATCCGGTGGAAGGGGGGTTGGGCCTCCCTGACCTCCTAGCTTACTGGCGGGCGGCCCAAATGAGGGCACTGGTGGAGTGGTCTCGCCCCGAATCTGAGAAGCACTGGTTGTTCATGGATAGGTCCCTTGCTGGTCAGCCTTTATGGGGGGTCCCCTTTCTCTCACGCACAGGGCGCCCACGCAATCTATACCTTTCAGAGGTGACCTGCCCTATTTTGTTAGCATGGGATAGGACTGCGGTTTCTAAGGGGGCTCACGACGTTCCCGATCACGCTTATAGCACAGAACCCCGACTTTACCCCAGGCCTTGACCCCCGGGAATTCCATCATTGGACGGCAGAGGCCAGCCGCTCTATAGGCCACTTCTTTGATCTTGCGGGATTGCGCCCCTTCTCTGCTTTCCGTACTGACCACGGCATCCCTGAAACGGAACGGTACCGATACTTGCAGATCCGACACTGGGTTCTCCAGAGGGACGTGAGAGAAGGCGCGGAGAGACTTCTCACCCCGTTCGAGAAGTGGTTGTTAACACGACACAGCGACGCACGATTGACATCGGACTTATACAAATTTGCTAGAGGCTCTTCAGACACCGGGAAGTCCCCTGGACAACTGCGCTGGGAGGGGGAGCTGGGCAGGGCACTCACACAGAAGGAATGGAAGGATATCTATCACAGGGCCCGACGCACAGCATGCAATGTCGCCTTCATTGAGACTGCCACTAAAGTGGCCACCTATTGGTACTTAACCCCAGTGAGGCTCCATAGGGGTAATCCTTCCCGCAGCCCGCAATGCTGGCGAGCTTGTTGTTTATGATTGTCAGACACAGCAGTTCAAATGCCGGGTTGCACCCCGATGACTGTAGAGCACATGGCTCGTTCGTTTTTTCTCTTTGTCCAAATCAATAAAAGAAATTTAAACAAAAAAATAACTCAAGATCCTTGTTGTCTGCTTGGATGGGTACCATGCCATTTTTGTAGAAGGTTATATTTAGTGTGGCCTTTAAATTTTTCGAGGGTTTTATAATCAACTTCGTACTATAAGGGATGTTTCTTGATTCTTTGATGTTTAGCAATTTCGACGTTGCGGTGCGCCATTTAGCTAGTGATCTAGAGTAGAATATTAAATCGTTAATAATCACTCCGTTTTTTGAGTTAGAGGAGGGGTTTAAGATAAGTGTTTCAGGGTTTTTCCTGAGCAGGGTGTATTTAAAGGTTTTGGAAGCATTTTTAGAGAGATTGGAGGGGTAGGCTATCGCTCGGGCTTTGTTACCTGCGGGAATCAGATTTGCTCCTTTCATTTTGTAAATTGTGCAAATAACTCCTCTTGAGGAGCCTCCTCTGCTTTTTTTTTTGTGATCTAAGTGTTCACTTAATTTATTAGATCACCTTTCTCCTTATACTGGTGATGATTGTCATTCCTTAAATAATTAATTAATAATGTGTTTATCAATTGTTCTATTTATTCTAAGAATGTAGGTTATCTAATTATTTAATTAATTAATTAATTATACAATTAATTATTCTGGGAATGATGGTTAATTGTAATTATTTAATTAGTTAATAATATAATTAATTTTCTGGTAATGGCGGATAATTTTACTTATTAATTAATTATTTATATAATTAATTATTCTGGTAATGTTGATCTTACCTCACTTATTTAATTAATTATTCTATATTTATTTAGAATGTATGGGTGCCTGAGTGTCTGTGTGTTGTGACTCCCTGCATGGATGTGTGAGTGGGTGATTCACTGGGTGTATGGGTTCATGAGTGCATCTGCGAGGGGCTGTATGGGTGAGTGAGTGTGCATATGGCTGTGTTGGTGAGTGAATGGATGTCTCAGTGGTATATGTGTGAGTAACTACATATGTGAAAGGCAGTATACGTGAGTGTTGGAGTATATAAGTGACTATATGTGAGAGTGAGTGATCGTGAGAGTGGCTGTATGGATTATTGTGTGCTTGTGTCAGTGATTGTAGAAGAGAGTAAGTATGTGATAGTATCTGTATGAATAAGTGAGGTGGTGTGTATGTACAACTGTATAGGTGAGTAAATGGCAGTGTGATTGATTCTTTGGGTGACTGACTAGGTGTGTGAGTAGCTCTATGAGTGAGTGGCGGTGTGTGAGTGTCTGTATGGGTGTATGAGTGCATATATCAGTGGCTGTATTGATTTTTTTTTTTTAAACAGATTTTTATTGAGCTTTGGACATATAGTCTTACATTCCTTTACAGTTGTTGGTACTGTTACAATACACATATATATGATTTCATATTCAACAGGAACTGCGGTTACAAAGTCTAATGATGAATTCTTATTCCGTGCTTAAGACTTATCTACCCTATCATTCCCTGTCTCTTAGTAAGCTCTCTATGTAGCAATACATTCAGTTCTATCAAATTAGTTCTGTTCTTGTTAGCCCAGACAACTAAGAATCCCAAAACAACAAAACAATGTGATACCCTCCCTCCCCCCCTCCAGGCGTGTTGTGTATAGGCACCATCTTAAACTCTTAATGGGGAAATGTTTGTCCGATTATCCCCCTATCTACCTCTATGGTCTCAGGTCCTCGTGCCTATCCAGTCAGGAGGGTTTCCATCATTGTGTACCTTCTCCCCAGCTTCTTGTCCTTTGGTTCATAAGCTGCGGGTCTCAACTTCTCTTGCTTAGGCTTCCCCTAATTTATCCCCTTCTGCCTCATACTCCGGATTCTTTAATAATTCCTTCACCGCTGCCCATGCCCTAGCTGCCTCTAGAGCTTTTTCGCTATCAGTTTTCTTAGCTACTCGTAACTTTACTGTACCCTCGCATTCTGCCTATTTTATGAACTCCTTTTTCCATCTAAGTGTATTAGGGCCCCTCTGTGATTTCCAGTGGCTAGTGATATCTCTCTTCGCCAACACCAGGCCTAAGTCCTGAAACTTACTTGTCACCTTATTTTTAGCCGTATGGGGGAACAAATGTAATAGACAGTACCCTGGAGTTGCTGTCACTTCTTTTTCCGTCACCTCCTGCTAGGGTCGTGGTCACCTCCTCCCAGAAGTCTCCCAGTTCCAGAACATGTGAAGGAATTCAACTCCCTCTGCATTGCAATGTGGGCATACCGCTGTTTGTGTGTTAAAATATCTATTAATTTGACCCGGGGTGAGGTATGCTCTATGCAGAACATAAAAATGTACAAGTTGAAATCTGGCATTTCTGGTACTCTTCCACGCTCTTTCCACTAGTGTGAGAAGTTGGCCTGGTATATGCTGTTCACTAATTAAAGTGGACACCTTGCACCAGGGCAAATCGACTCTTATGGTAGATAGGTTTAAGACAACCTTTTAAAGAAAGCTATCCTAGTGGTAGCTGTGGAGAGCAGCCTTCAGGCTAAGTCTCGGAGGAATGTAAAGCAGCTTGTTTTACCATATAATCTCTTGAATCACCAAATGAAAAGACACCACACAGGTATATATATCAAATATATATGTATTTATTTCTAAATAACTCTCTACTAATCTCTTTATGAGATTAGAAGACAAACATATGCACAAATCAACGTTTCACAATAAGTTAAGCACAAAATATGGCTGGGGCCCTAGGGGCGTACCAGACCATATACTAAGTAAGAGACTTAGAAACAACGACTTGCAAGGAGACAAGGCCTAGGGCCTTCAGAAGTGCTGGGGCCTCACGAAACCACCCAAGGCAGGTAAGTAAAGGACCCACGGGGGACGCGTGCAGTGTGGATACACAGGCGCGAATCGCCGTTAACTTCAATGGGGCAAGTCGCGGTTGGAAATAAAGAGTTTTAGGATACTTCGGGAGAACCTACAAGCAAGTCACTTACAGGGTAAGTAGTTCTAGGGCCCACACCCACAGGAGCACCGTAGTGCTGGAGTTACCTCACCCAGGGAAGCCGGGTGCACAGGTGTCCTTTGGTGTCGGGTCGCGGCGTCGTTTTCAATGGCGAACAAAGAAGACTTGCTGCTTGCGGGAGCTGAAGAAGTGTCCGGTGGAATCCAAGCCTGGATTCTGAAGAAGGATGACCTGAAAGCAGAGGGGACAGTGTTCAAAGTCACTTGGCAGTGACCCGGGGCAAGGAAGATGGATGCCCACCGTCGTCGGTCGCTTCAGGTCGGTTGCAGGTGCCTTGACTCTTCAGCCACGTGGTCCAGGAGGCGTCGACGACGACCAGGAGCTGGATTCGGTGTGTCCCTCGACGTCTGCAGCTGACTGCGGTGTCGGCAACTCGATCGGAGCCAACAAGCCTTGGCAGCCGCAAGTCTCGGGGAGATGAAGAAAAGTCGATGGCGCAGACCAGCAAGGTCTGAGGGACTCACCCAGCGAGGGTAAGTCAGGGCAGGCCTGGAGCAACCAGGGGAGCCCTTTGGTTTCTTTAGGAAGTCTTCTGGGGACCCACAAGCCAGCGGGCAAGGGATCGCGAAGACACCTCGGGCGGAATCACTCAACAGGGGCCCACGGTCACTCGGGACGGTGTAGGCCTCTGATCTTCGGAGGGATTCCTGCTGGAGGTCGGGACCACACGTGGTCCAAAGCACAAGTTCGTAGAACGTTGTGAAGGGGTTGCACTCGACAATAGTGCACGGTACCCAGGGGTCGCGGTTCCTCGTTACTCGTGGGGTCCACTTGCCTCAGCTTCGCTGGGGACTCACGATGGCCTGGGAGAGGTCAGGAAATCCACTTCTTGGGCTGCAGGGACTTCGGACTCCGGCGGGAGCGGCGTAGTTTGCGACCGTCGTTGTCGTTTTTGGTGCCTGCCAAGCAGGGGAGTCACTCCTTGACTCCAAGGGAGATTCTTCTGTCTTCCAAAGGTAGTGGAACGTCGAAGGGCCAGGATTCTTCTGTAGAGCGTCGTCCAGGGGTTATCTGCTTTGCAATGGCAAGGTTCCCCCTCTTATACTAAAAAGAGGGGATGGACTAGCTCTATGACCCCACCTATGGGAGGGTCAAGGGAGGGGTGGCTACACCCACTTCCCTTTGTCCAGTTTCGCGCCAGAGCAGGGGCAGGTAGCCCCTGAGCTGGTTTGAACTGGCATATGCACAGAGGAGCCTTCTGCTCCCCCAGTGCAGGACTTCAAAGCACTCTAAGAGTGCACCCACCCAGCCCCAATACACTAAACCCTGTCTGGGAGGTGGTTACACCTCCCTGTGACAGGATGCCTATTGTTGGGCTTCCTCCACTGTGAGTTTCGGTCATCAGCAGGAGGGCAGCCCAGTGTCTGTGACTGGTGGCATCCATTTTGTGATGCCAGGGCTCTTTAGGATTCTACCGCGTTTCCACAGCAGGTACATGTCTTATCCCTCTAGAAGGGTGGAATGCTACCCCCGCCGCCAAGATTGGCGGGGGGTAGTATTCCAAGATGTTTGACACCAAACACGACATGTTTTGATGCAGCCATTCCAAAGTTAGCATTTACCGCGAGGATATAATGCACTTAAGAGTATATGGTTTAACCGCATCCACAAACAGCACCAGAGAATGGACTCTGAGAACTGCAGAGGGGCCCTGCTCATGCAGAGGCACCCCCTCACATAGAAGCCAAGCACCCTGCCCTCAGGATTGATAGGGCCTGCCATAGGGGTGACTGATAGGTTTATATGTGTGTGCAGGAGAGATATAGGAAACCTATATCTCAGTGAGGGGTGCTAGCACCACCTCACCCAGGCTGCAGTAGCAGGCCTGTGGTGTCAGATTTAGTCTGCTTCCCAGGGGTGGCATAATACATGCTGCAGCCCCTGGTAGGCCTGTGAAGTACCTATGCCCTTGGCACCTAAGGTACCATATACTAGGGACTCATAAGGCACCACAGTAACCAATCACTAGTGCACCTAGAGTGCACTCCATGTCATTTAGAGAGAGCAGATAGACTGGGGCCCTGAATAGCAGGATCCCAGTCCAACTAAGTCATAAACCAGCAAAACACCATAAAAAAGTGGGGGCAACCATATAGTCAGATTCCACCTTCCTACATAACCCCCCCAAACGAAAGGAGATAAGGCTAACCTTGACCAGTTGAGCCTATATTGACTAAGTGGCCATATAAGGAAGCACCTGCACTAGCATGGTTGCCCCCTATGTTATGGTCCACTAAGCAATCCCTCGCCCTAAGGGTAAGAGAGGGTCTCCACCATGGGGAATCACTACCTCTGGTGTGCTTAGGTAAAGTACAAGGCCGGTGAGGTGTCTGAGTAGGGAAGTGAGGCCCTAGGAATGTTGGCCTCAGCTTCCTCAGATCACTGGTCACCATGTATGCCTGTCTTTCCATGACTGAGTTGCACTTTGCTCTAAGGGTCAACCTTTGGCTGCCTACAGCTGGGGGTTGGGTCCCTTTGGATGGAACACTGGAGGGACATGGCAGGTTTGGAACCTTCTGGTCCCAGGTTTGCCCTTGCCTACCAGAGTCCTTCTGGGGGAGGTCCCTACATAAAGGTATGGGGGATCCCTCAGTGTGTAGAGGAATTTTCACCTGGCTAGGGCTACTAGACTGGGTGCCCCTAATCTGCTGATGGGGGCTTCCTCTGGACAGGGGGCCCGGGGGGTCCACTGACCTCCCTGACCTCTGCAGCCCTGGGCTGACTGAGGCAGGGTAGAGAGGGGCAGGTTACCTGCTCCAGACTGGGTACCACCTTGGAAGGGTCCTCTGCCATCAGGGGTGTGGCCAGGCCAGGCCTGACTACCTCTGTGGCAGTTCCTTCACTAGGGGTAGGGTCAGTTCCCTGAGGAGGCTGACCCTTACCTACTGTCTGGGGGAAGAAGACTTTTCTTCAACCCTTGTGCTCTCTTTGGGGGAGAGTGGGCCATTCTTTCAGGCTCCATCTCTCCAAATTCTTGGGCTGGGGCTGTGGCCATCACAGCCCCACTAACCTTTGCAGGGACGCCCAACATCCTAAGATGGGTTTGGTGTTCAACTTCAGCCCAGGCTGAAATTTCCAAATCATTGCCCATCAGGCAATCTACAGGTAGGGTTGGGGACACTGCCACTCTTTTTGGGCCTGTGACCCCCTCCCAGCTGAGATTGACTATGGCCATGGGGTGATCTGTTCTGACACCATCAATGTTGGTCACCTGGTATTTAAACTCAGGTAAAAGCTGGTGAGGGGGGACTAGTTTCCCTGCCACCATGGTGACACTAGCCCCTGTGTCCCTAAATGCCACAGCTTTCTGACCATTAATCATTGGCTCCAGTCTGTACCTGCCCAATGCTATGGGACCCATGGTAAAGGTGGCAAATCCTATACCACCATCAGAGTCAGAGGAGTCTGTTGAGGGGTCCCTGTCTAAACTAGGGCCCACCTCTGTTCCTCTTGCAAAAGCACCTAACTTTTTGGGTGCACTACTCCCAACTGGAGGATTACTACTGGTAGTACCAGGAGGGGTGGTAGTAGTTGTGGGAGGAACATTTTCTTTATTGCCAATCCTGGGGCAACTGGGATCAGTTTTCCAGTGCCCAGGCTTTTTACAGACATGGCAATATGGTTTCTTTTCAGGAGAGGAAGGAGTTTGGGACCCACCCCCAGAAGAGGAATTTTGGGGCCCTGTAGTGGACTTATCCTTAGATTTATCCCCACCTTTCTCTTGGGACTTGGTAGAATCTTTCTTGTGGTCACCACCCTGATTCTTAGGCCTTACCCTGGTTCTGACCCATTTGTCTGCCTTCTTTCCCAATTCTTGGGGAGAGGTCAGATCAGAGTCCACCAGGTACTGGTGTAAAAGCTGGTTTTGACAATTATTAAGGATCTGTTCTCTCATCATTAGATTATAAAATCCTTTGAAATCAGTAACCCTACTGCCAACCAGCCAACCCTCCAGAGCCTTGGATGCACAATCTACAAAGTCTGTCCAGTCCTGAGTCTGTGCCTTCTGGGTATCTCTGAACTTCAACCTGTACTCTTCAGTGGTTAAGCCAAACCCATCTATCAGTGCACTCTTCAGGACCTCATAATCATCAGCATCCTCCTCTCTAACAGTGAGGAGCTTGTCTCTTCCTTTATCTGAAAAGGAGAGCCACAAGATTGCTGCCCACTGCTTTTGGGGGACCTGCTGTACTCTACAGGCCCTCTCCATAGCAGTTATCCATTTGTGGATATCATCCCCACTCTGGTAGGGAGGAACAACCTTGCTCAGGTTCCTATGGTCAGGGACATATTCTCTGCCTCTAGGGACACTGTTGCTGCCACCAGGGGGTTCTAAACCCTCCCTTCTGGAAGCTCTCTGGATCTCCAGGGCTTCTCTATCCAGTGCCAACTGCTTGGTTCTGAGGGCCACTTTGGCTTCCTCATACTGGAGCAGTTTGCACCTTCTCTCAGAGGAGGTCTCTCTTAAGTTAAAGTATGAGCTCCTCTCTTGGACAAATTCTCTGCCAGAGTGATAAGAGTGCTCAGATTCCCTGGAAGGGGATCTGTGCCTCTCATCCACTCTGCCAGTTCTCTTAGGGAGAACTCCTCTGTCCTGTTCAGGCTCCTTGAAGCCTGGCCCTTCAACCACAGAGTCTTGGTCATTCGGATTGTCCTCATCTGACCCAGATACTATGATTGACCCACCCACTGATTCAGACCCCTTAGCTCCTAGAGCCAATCTAAGGTCATCTGCTGTCAGCAGATCTATCAGGTGTAGTGTTGAGGGACTCTGTCCTAGTCTCAGGTGTCTGTCAACACACATGGCTCTCAAGTCAGAGAAAGCCATGTCCTTATACTGAGGCTGAGTGGATCCACTGGGTCCACCCTTTAAGGACATTCTAGTGTTGTGCAGTGTTGTACTACCTACACTAGTTTGTGGCCTACTGATCCTAGCTTGAGCTGTGGAAAGGGTGTGCTATCCCTTGGAACACAGCTCTAAGTTCAGTAGAACTTATTGATACTAAGCTTGACTTTATATGTACCTTGAGTACCTATAATGGTTTTCAGTTAGTAATTCAAATAGAGATTTTCTGGTAAAACAATGGCAAGCTGGAATCCCACACGCTGCCCACCAATGTGAGAAGTTGGCCTGGTATATGCTGTTCACTAATTAAAGTGGACACCTTGCACCAGGGCAAATCGACTCTTATGGTAGATAGGTTTAAGACAACCTTTTAAAGAAAGCTATCCTAGTGGTAGCTGTGGAGAGCAGCCTTCAGGCTAAGTCTCGGAGGAATGTAAAGCAGCTTGTTTTACCATATAATCTCTTGAATCACCAAATGAAAAGACACCACACAGGTATATATATCAAATATATATGTATTTATTTCTAAATAACTCTCTACTAATCTCTTTATGAGATTAGAAGACAAACATATGCACAAATCAACGTTTCACAATAAGTTAAGCACAAAATATGGCTGGGGCCCTAGGGGCGTACCAGACCATATACTAAGTAAGAGACTTAGAAACAACGACTTGCAAGGAGACAAGGCCTAGGGCCTTCAGAAGTGCTGGGGCCTCACGAAACCACCCAAGGCAGGTAAGTAAAGGACCCACGGGGGACGCGTGCAGTGTGGATACACAGGCGCGAATCGCCGTTAACTTCAATGGGGCAAGTCGCGGTTGGAAATAAAGAGTTTTAGGATACTTCGGGAGAACCTACAAGCAAGTCACTTACAGGGTAAGTAGTTCTAGGGCCCACACCCACAGGAGCACCGTAGTGCTGGAGTTACCTCACCCAGGGAAGCCGGGTGCACAGGTGTCCTTTGGTGTCGGGTCGCGGCGTCGTTTTCAATGGCGAACAAAGAAGACTTGCTGCTTGCGGGAGCTGAAGAAGTGTCCGGTGGAATCCAAGCCTGGATTCTGAAGAAGGATGACCTGAAAGCAGAGGGGACAGTGTTCAAAGTCACTTGGCAGTGACCCGGGGCAAGGAAGATGGATGCCCACCGTCGTCGGTCGCTTCAGGTCGGTTGCAGGTGCCTTGACTCTTCAGCCACGTGGTCCAGGAGGCGTCGACGACGACCAGGAGCTGGATTCGGTGTGTCCCTCGACGTCTGCAGCTGACTGCGGTGTCGGCAACTCGATCGGAGCCAACAAGCCTTGGCAGCCGCAAGTCTCGGGGAGATGAAGAAAAGTCGATGGCGCAGACCAGCAAGGTCTGAGGGACTCACCCAGCGAGGGTAAGTCAGGGCAGGCCTGGAGCAACCAGGGGAGCCCTTTGGTTTCTTTAGGAAGTCTTCTGGGGACCCACAAGCCAGCGGGCAAGGGATCGCGAAGACACCTCGGGCGGAATCACTCAACAGGGGCCCACGGTCACTCGGGACGGTGTAGGCCTCTGATCTTCGGAGGGATTCCTGCTGGAGGTCGGGACCACACGTGGTCCAAAGCACAAGTTCGTAGAACGTTGTGAAGGGGTTGCACTCGACAATAGTGCACGGTACCCAGGGGTCGCGGTTCCTCGTTACTCGTGGGGTCCACTTGCCTCAGCTTCGCTGGGGACTCACGATGGCCTGGGAGAGGTCAGGAAATCCACTTCTTGGGCTGCAGGGACTTCGGACTCCGGCGGGAGCGGCGTAGTTTGCGACCGTCGTTGTCGTTTTTGGTGCCTGCCAAGCAGGGGAGTCACTCCTTGACTCCAAGGGAGATTCTTCTGTCTTCCAAAGGTAGTGGAACGTCGAAGGGCCAGGATTCTTCTGTAGAGCGTCGTCCAGGGGTTATCTGCTTTGCAATGGCAAGGTTCCCCCTCTTATACTAAAAAGAGGGGATGGACTAGCTCTATGACCCCACCTATGGGAGGGTCAAGGGAGGGGGTGGCTACACCCACTTCCCTTTGTCCAGTTTCGCGCCAGAGCAGGGGCAGGTAGCCCCTGAGCTGGTTTGAACTGGCATATGCACAGAGGAGCCTTCTGCTCCCCCAGTGCAGGACTTCAAAGCACTCTAAGAGTGCACCCACCCAGCCCCAATACACTAAACCCTGTCTGGGAGGTGGTTACACCTCCCTGTGACAGGATGCCTATTGTTGGGCTTCCTCCACTGTGAGTTTCGGTCATCAGCAGGAGGGCAGCCCAGTGTCTGTGACTGGTGGCATCCATTTTGTGATGCCAGGGCTCTTTAGGATTCTACCGCGTTTCCACAGCAGGTACATGTCTTATCCCTCTAGAAGGGTGGAATGCTACCCCCGCCGCCAAGATTGGCGGGGGGGTAGTATTCCAAGATGTTTGACACCAAACACGACATGTTTTGATGCAGCCATTCCAAAGTTAGCATTTACCGCGAGGATATAATGCACTTAAGAGTATATGGTTTAACCGCATCCACAAACAGCACCAGAGAATGGACTCTGAGAACTGCAGAGGGGCCCTGCTCATGCAGAGGCACCCCCTCACATAGAAGCCAAGCACCCTGCCCTCAGGATTGATAGGGCCTGCCATAGGGGTGACTGATAGGTTTATATGTGTGTGCAGGAGAGATATAGGAAACCTATATCTCAGTGAGGGGTGCTAGCACCACCTCACCCAGGCTGCAGTAGCAGGCCTGTGGTGTCAGATTTAGTCTGCTTCCCAGGGGTGGCATAATACATGCTGCAGCCCCTGGTAGGCCTGTGAAGTACCTATGCCCTTGGCACCTAAGGTACCATATACTAGGGACTCATAAGGCACCACAGTAACCAATCACTAGTGCACCTAGAGTGCACTCCATGTCATTTAGAGAGAGCAGATAGACTGGGGCCCTGAATAGCAGGATCCCAGTCCAACTAAGTCATAAACCAGCAAAACACCATAAAAAAGTGGGGGCAACCATATAGTCAGATTCCACCTTCCTACATAACCCCCCCAAACGAAAGGAGATAAGGCTAACCTTGACCAGTTGAGCCTATATTGACTAAGTGGCCATATAAGGAAGCACCTGCACTAGCATGGTTGCCCCCTATGTTATGGTCCACTAAGCAATCCCTCGCCCTAAGGGTAAGAGAGGGTCTCCACCATGGGGAATCACTACCTCTGGTGTGCTTAGGTAAAGTACAAGGCCGGTGAGGTGTCTGAGTAGGGAAGTGAGGCCCTAGGAATGTTGGCCTCAGCTTCCTCAGATCACTGGTCACCATGTATGCCTGTCTTTCCATGACTGAGTTGCACTTTGCTCTAAGGGTCAACCTTTGGCTGCCTACAGCTGGGGGTTGGGTCCCTTTGGATGGAACACTGGAGGGACATGGCAGGTTTGGAACCTTCTGGTCCCAGGTTTGCCCTTGCCTACCAGAGTCCTTCTGGGGGAGGTCCCTACATAAAGGTATGGGGGATCCCTCAGTGTGTAGAGGAATTTTCACCTGGCTAGGGCTACTAGACTGGGTGCCCCTAATCTGCTGATGGGGGCTTCCTCTGGACAGGGGGCCCGGGGGGTCCACTGACCTCCCTGACCTCTGCAGCCCTGGGCTGACTGAGGCAGGGTAGAGAGGGGCAGGTTACCTGCTCCAGACTGGGTACCACCTTGGAAGGGTCCTCTGCCATCAGGGGTGTGGCCAGGCCAGGCCTGACTACCTCTGTGGCAGTTCCTTCACTAGGGGTAGGGTCAGTTCCCTGAGGAGGCTGACCCTTACCTACTGTCTGGGGGAAGAAGACTTTTCTTCAACCCTTGTGCTCTCTTTTGGGGGAGAGTGGGCCATTCTTTCAGGCTCCATCTCTCCAAATTCTTGGGCTGGGGCTGTGGCCATCACAGCCCCACTAACCTTGCAGGGACGCCCAACATCCTAAGATGGGTTTGGTGTTCAACTTCAGCCCAGGCTGAAATTTCCAAATCATTGCCCATCAGGCAATCTACAGGTAGGGTTGGGGACACTGCCACTCTTTTTGGGCCTGTGACCCCCTCCCAGCTGAGATTGACTATGGCCATGGGGTGATCTGTTCTGACACCATCAATGTTGGTCACCTGGTATTTAAACTCAGGTAAAAGCTGGTGAGGGGGACTAGTTTCCCTGCCACCATGGTGACACTAGCCCCTGTGTCCCTAAATGCCACAGCTTTCTGACCATTAATCATTGGCTCCAGTCTGTACCTGCCCAATGCTATGGGACCCATGGTAAAGGTGGCAAATCCTATACCACCATCAGAGTCAGAGGAGTCTGTTGAGGGGTCCCTGTCTAAACTAGGGCCCACCTCTGTTCCTCTTGCAAAAGCACCTAACTTTTTGGGTGCACTACTCCCAACTGGAGGATTACTACTGGTAGTACCAGGAGGGGTGGTAGTAGTTGTGGGAGGAACATTTTCTTTATTGCCAATCCTGGGGCAACTGGGATCAGTTTTCCAGTGCCCAGGCTTTTTACAGACATGGCAATATGGTTTCTTTTCAGGAGAGGAAGGAGTTTGGGACCCACCCCCAGAAGAGGAATTTTGGGGCCCTGTAGTGGACTTATCCTTAGATTTATCCCCACCTTTCTCTTGGGACTTGGTAGAATCTTTCTTGTGGTCACCACCCTGATTCTTAGGCCTTACCCTGGTTCTGACCCATTTGTCTGCCTTCTTTCCCAATTCTTGGGGAGAGGTCAGATCAGAGTCCACCAGGTACTGGTGTAAAAGCTGGTTTTGACAATTATTAAGGATCTGTTCTCTCATCATTAGATTATAAAATCCTTTGAAATCAGTAACCCTACTGCCAACCAGCCAACCCTCCAGAGCCTTGGATGCACAATCTACAAAGTCTGTCCAGTCCTGAGTCTGTGCCTTCTGGGTATCTCTGAACTTCAACCTGTACTCTTCAGTGGTTAAGCCAAACCCATCTATCAGTGCACTCTTCAGGACCTCATAATCATCAGCATCCTCCTCTCTAACAGTGAGGAGCTTGTCTCTTCCTTTATCTGAAAAGGAGAGCCACAAGATTGCTGCCCACTGCTTTTGGGGGACCTGCTGTACTCTACAGGCCCTCTCCATAGCAGTTATCCATTTGTGGATATCATCCCCACTCTGGTAGGGAGGAACAACCTTGCTCAGGTTCCTATGGTCAGGGACATATTCTCTGCCTCTAGGGACACTGTTGCTGCCACCAGGGGGTTCTAAACCCTCCCTTCTGGAAGCTCTCTGGATCTCCAGGGCTTCTCTATCCAGTGCCAACTGCTTGGTTCTGAGGGCCACTTTGGCTTCCTCATACTGGAGCAGTTTGCACCTTCTCTCAGAGGAGGTCTCTCTTAAGTTAAAGTATGAGCTCCTCTCTTGGACAAATTCTCTGCCAGAGTGATAAGAGTGCTCAGATTCCCTGGAAGGGGATCTGTGCCTCTCATCCACTCTGCCAGTTCTCTTAGGGAGAACTCCTCTGTCCTGTTCAGGCTCCTTGAAGCCTGGCCCTTCAACCACAGAGTCTTGGTCATTCGGATTGTCCTCATCTGACCCAGATACTATGATTGACCCACCCACTGATTCAGACCCCTTAGCTCCTAGAGCCAATCTAAGGTCATCTGCTGTCAGCAGATCTATCAGGTGTAGTGTTGAGGGACTCTGTCCTAGTCTCAGGTGTCTGTCAACACACATGGCTCTCAAGTCAGAGAAAGCCATGTCCTTATACTGAGGCTGAGTGGATCCACTGGGTCCACCCTTTAAGGACATTCTAGTGTTGTGCAGTGTTGTACTACCTACACTAGTTTGTGGCCTACTGATCCTAGCTTGAGCTGTGGAAAGGGTGTGCTATCCCTTGGAACACAGCTCTAAGTTCAGTAGAACTTATTGATACTAAGCTTGACTTTATATGTACCTTGAGTACCTATAATGGTTTTCAGTTAGTAATTCAAATAGAGATTTTCTGGTAAAACAATGGCAAGCTGGAATCCCACACGCTGCCCACCAATGTGAGAAGTTGGCCTGGTATATGCTGTTCACTAATTAAAGTGGACACCTTGCACCAGGGCAAATCGACTCTTATGGTAGATAGGTTTAAGACAACCTTTTAAAGAAAGCTATCCTAGTGGTAGCTGTGGAGAGCAGCCTTCAGGCTAAGTCTCGGAGGAATGTAAAGCAGCTTGTTTTACCATATAATCTCTTGAATCACCAAATGAAAAGACACCACACAGGTATATATATCAAATATATATGTATTTATTTCTAAATAACTCTCTACTAATCTCTTTATGAGATTAGAAGACAAACATATGCACAAATCAACGTTTCACAATAAGTTAAGCACAAAATATGGCTGGGGCCCTAGGGGCGTACCAGACCATATACTAAGTAAGAGACTTAGAAACAACGACTTGCAAGGAGACAAGGCCTAGGGCCTTCAGAAGTGCTGGGGCCTCACGAAACCACCCAAGGCAGGTAAGTAAAGGACCCACGGGGGACGCGTGCAGTGTGGATACACAGGCGCGAATCGCCGTTAACTTCAATGGGGCAAGTCGCGGTTGGAAATAAAGAGTTTTAGGATACTTCGGGAGAACCTACAAGCAAGTCACTTACAGGGTAAGTAGTTCTAGGGCCCACACCCACAGGAGCACCGTAGTGCTGGAGTTACCTCACCCAGGGAAGCCGGGTGCACAGGTGTCCTTTGGTGTCGGGTCGCGGCGTCGTTTTCAATGGCGAACAAAGAAGACTTGCTGCTTGCGGGAGCTGAAGAAGTGTCCGGTGGAATCCAAGCCTGGATTCTGAAGAAGGATGACCTGAAAGCAGAGGGGACAGTGTTCAAAGTCACTTGGCAGTGACCCGGGGCAAGGAAGATGGATGCCCACCGTCGTCGGTCGCTTCAGGTCGGTTGCAGGTGCCTTGACTCTTCAGCCACGTGGTCCAGGAGGCGTCGACGACGACCAGGAGCTGGATTCGGTGTGTCCCTCGACGTCTGCAGCTGACTGCGGTGTCGGCAACTCGATCGGAGCCAACAAGCCTTGGCAGCCGCAAGTCTCGGGGAGATGAAGAAAAGTCGATGGCGCAGACCAGCAAGGTCTGAGGGACTCACCCAGCGAGGGTAAGTCAGGGCAGGCCTGGAGCAACCAGGGGAGCCCTTTGGTTTCTTTAGGAAGTCTTCTGGGGACCCACAAGCCAGCGGGCAAGGGATCGCGAAGACACCTCGGGCGGAATCACTCAACAGGGGCCCACGGTCACTCGGGACGGTGTAGGCCTCTGATCTTCGGAGGGATTCCTGCTGGAGGTCGGGACCACACGTGGTCCAAAGCACAAGTTCGTAGAACGTTGTGAAGGGGTTGCACTCGACAATAGTGCACGGTACCCAGGGGTCGCGGTTCCTCGTTACTCGTGGGGTCCACTTGCCTCAGCTTCGCTGGGGACTCACGATGGCCTGGGAGAGGTCAGGAAATCCACTTCTTGGGCTGCAGGGACTTCGGACTCCGGCGGGAGCGGCGTAGTTTGCGACCGTCGTTGTCGTTTTTGGTGCCTGCCAAGCAGGGGAGTCACTCCTTGACTCCAAGGGAGATTCTTCTGTCTTCCAAAGGTAGTGGAACGTCGAAGGGCCAGGATTCTTCTGTAGAGCGTCGTCCAGGGGTTATCTGCTTTGCAATGGCAAGGTTCCCCCTCTTATACTAAAAGAGGGGATGGACTAGCTCTATGACCCCACCTATGGGAGGGTCAAGGGAGGGGGTGGCTACACCCACTTCCCTTTGTCCAGTTTCGCGCCAGAGCAGGGGCAGGTAGCCCCTGAGCTGGTTTGAACTGGCATATGCACAGAGGAGCCTTCTGCTCCCCCAGTGCAGGACTTCAAAGCACTCTAAGAGTGCACCCACCCAGCCCCAATACACTAAACCCTGTCTGGGAGGTGGTTACACCTCCCTGTGACAGGATGCCTATTGTTGGGCTTCCTCCACTGTGAGTTTCGGTCATCAGCAGGAGGGCAGCCCAGTGTCTGTGACTGGTGGCATCCATTTTGTGATGCCAGGGCTCTTTAGGATTCTACCGCGTTTCCACAGCAGGTACATGTCTTATCCCTCTAGAAGGGTGGAATGCTACCCCCGCCGCCAAGATTGGCGGGGGTAGTATTCCAAGATGTTTGACACCAAACACGACATGTTTTGATGCAGCCATTCCAAAGTTAGCATTTACCGCGAGGATATAATGCACTTAAGAGTATATGGTTTAACCGCATCCACAAACAGCACCAGAGAATGGACTCTGAGAACTGCAGAGGGGCCCTGCTCATGCAGAGGCACCCCCTCACATAGAAGCCAAGCACCCTGCCCTCAGGATTGATAGGGCCTGCCATAGGGGTGACTGATAGGTTTATATGTGTGTGCAGGAGAGATATAGGAAACCTATATCTCAGTGAGGGGTGCTAGCACCACCTCACCCAGGCTGCAGTAGCAGGCCTGTGGTGTCAGATTTAGTCTGCTTCCCAGGGGTGGCATAATACATGCTGCAGCCCCTGGTAGGCCTGTGAAGTACCTATGCCCTTGGCACCTAAGGTACCATATACTAGGGACTCATAAGGCACCACAGTAACCAATCACTAGTGCACCTAGAGTGCACTCCATGTCATTTAGAGAGAGCAGATAGACTGGGGCCCTGAATAGCAGGATCCCAGTCCAACTAAGTCATAAACCAGCAAAACACCATAAAAAAAGTGGGGGCAACCATATAGTCAGATT
>CAWUFW010022132.1:0-102925 GCA_963921515.1 Calotriton arnoldi | reverse complement strand
CCAGCCCTGGCACACGCAGTGCACTTTAA
Organism: Calotriton arnoldi; assembly: GCA_963921515.1. NCBI lineage: Eukaryota > Metazoa > Chordata > Amphibia > Caudata > Salamandridae > Calotriton > Calotriton arnoldi. The sequence continues at coordinate 102,896 of CAWUFW010022132.1, read as the reverse complement.
TAGGGGCTAACAGGTAAATCAAATATCCAATCATGGAAACACCCATCCATAACACAATTTACACAGAGAGCATATGCACTTTAGCACTGATTAGCAGTGGTAAAGTGCCCAGAGTCCTAAAACCAACACAAACAGGTCAAGGAAAAATAGGAGGAAAAAGCAAAAGTTTGGGGATAACCCTGCAAAAGGGCCATTTCCAACAAGACAGAATACATATTTAAATGCCAGCTAACCATGCACATAGGGCAGATTGTTGCAATGAGACACACATCTGAATGTGTAGCCAATTACCATACTAGTTAGGTGTATGTCCAGGGCCAAAATGCTACTGCTCCCTTCCGCAGAAGACATAGATATGCTGAGGTTAGCAGTTAAGAGATTTCATGACTCCTGTGTTGTTCTCCCATCCACAGTGTAGTGAGAGGTGTTGCATGGTCACTTAAGTCAAGATCGGGTTAGAGTGTAGTGTCAACAAGAAATGAAAATGTGTCATGAAATGTGTTAAGATCACATGTTTGACAACAGGTGCAGTGTTGAGAATTGTAGTCTGCTAACTTGGATATTGTTTATGCTAGCTATCCTTGACCTATGTGACAAAGTGCATGGATATGTACATCTTGCATGTGTACTAAGTGTCTGAACCATGTCATCCTTACAGGTCAATGCTCATCAGAAGGGTTTAACGTGGAGGACCATCGCCCGGAAGGTGCAGTCCCTGGGGGGGTCACACGTCGGCGCAGTGCCCACTGCCGAAACCGATCGCCGAGGTCCAGCTGGGCCTGGCACCTCCAGGCAGGAGGGGTGTGCGCCAGACCATGACCCACCTAATGCGTCGCATTCTGGCGGTGGCCTATCCCAACCTCGATGGGCAGTTGAGAGCCAGACAGCAGCAAGGAGGAGGTGAGTATGTGGCTTGATGAAATTTGTACGATACCTTGCATGTTCACGTATTGCAGCTATTGTCATGACTTTTAGGTTTTGCGACCATCGAGACCCATTTAATGAGTAACATTACATGCTCCTTGAATCAGGGCCATGTAAGACTAAAAGAGGCTGGGTATTACGTTGTCATGTGCCCTTGTAAAGTGGGCACATGACAACGCAATGTGGAAGAAAAAGACCAGTACATATTTCTGAGATGCTCAACATAGTTCATCCCTGTTAGACCTGGCATCATTGGCGCGGGTCTCCCTTCCTCTTTTCGCTTCCTATCTTTTATGTTGGCTGGATTTAGATGCTCTGGGCGCTGTGCCACTGCCAATCAGTGCCACAGCGCGAATGCTCCCTGTGTAAAGATGACTGTATGAATTGGGATAACCATAATTGGCTTGTTTGGTTTACCTGTCAGTCCCTAGTATAAGTGCACTGTGTGTGCCCAGGGCTGGTAGACCAAATACTGCTGGTGGGCCTGCAGCGCTGATTTGCGCTACCCACCGAAGCAGCTTTTAAAGTATGTCTGTGTAGCATGTTCTAATAGCGAGTTACCCTCCATTTCACTGTTTACTATTGTGAGGCTATCCGTTCTCATAGGCCAGAATGGGCAGGCTGAGTATTACATTCCATAATCCTACCTGCCCCCAGGAACCTGATAGGAAATTCGAATTTGATATGTTTAAGCTCAGGACATTGAGATACATCTTTTAGTAAGGATCATTTGCATAGCCCGTGTTCGAAAATGCCTCTTCTAGAAACGAGGTATTTTCTTGCCTAAGCTATCCTGTAGGCTTTGCTAGTGTGTGTATTGGCCGTCTGGTTTTGGAGCAGCAGGGCCAGCTGGGTCAGACCTGGCTGGAGAGAGAGATCGGCATTTAGAGTATGGGGAGGGGTGACTCTTTGATCTGAGCAGGGCCGTGCCTGGCAAGGTGAATGATGGCTCCACCTCCCACTGGGCGTCTGATAGCAGACCCCCTGATTCTCAAAGGGCAGGATGTCGCCTCGTAAACCAAGTGCTCCCCGACACCACCGATTTGGTTCTGGCTGGATTCAGTGGCTGGATTCAGTGATTTGTGACTTTAGAGAACAAAGACTTTTAGGTATAAAACGCTGCGCTGAAACCTTTTTCAAGTGTGTTCCTTCTGGATGACAAGACGAAACTTTGTCCGAGTGAACAGAAGAAAGGACTTTGAAACTTTCACCAAGCTTGCTGAAGAAACTACCCGAGGGCCTGAATTGAGAGCGCCTCCTGCTGAAGTCTCAGGGACATTAGACTCACCCCGTCAGCCGTCTGAATTCTTGTGCGAGGGATTCTACTTGCAGGTGAGGCCTCCGTCGAGTAATCCGGAGCCTCTAGTTCTACTGTGAGGAACGCGGACTGGTAACCCTTGTTAACTCTGTGTGGGCCGCCGCAGCTAAGAGAGAGCTGCCGCCGCTGAGAGCCCGCCTTAATTTGAACCTTCGGAACCTTCGCTGAATCTGTGTGGGCCACCGCAGTTAAGAGAGAGCTGTAGCCGCTTAGTGCCCGCCGTTGTGCCAGCCTGGTCGAGATCATCCTTTGTCCTGTGGGCCGCCGCAGCTAAGAGAGAGCTGCTGCCGCTGAGTGCCCGCATCTTCGCCAACTTTGCCTCATCGTGATTCGTCCTGTGGGCCGCTGCAGCTAGAGAGAGCTGCTGCCGCTGAGTGCCCGCACCTTTGCCAACTTTGCATCATCGTGATTTGTCCTGTGGGCCGCAGCAGCTAAGAAAGAGCTGCTGCCGCTGAGTGCCCGCACCTTTGCCAACTTTGCATCATCGTGATTTGTCCTGTGGGCCGCCGCAGCTAAGAGAGAGCTGCTGCCGCTGAGTGCCCGCACCTTTGCCAACTTTGCATCATCGTGATTTGTCCTGTGGGCCGCCGCAGCTAAGAGAGAGCTGCTGCCGCTGAGTGCCAGCACCTTTGCCACTTTGCATCATCGTGATTTGTCCTGTGGGCCGCCGCAGCTAAGAGAGAGCTGCTGCCGCTGAGTGCCCGCACCTTTGCCAACTTTGCATCATCGTGATTTGTCCTGTGGGCCACCGCAGCTAGAGAGAGCTGCTGCCGCTGTGAGCCCACCACGGAGCTGCACGACGAGAGTCATTGCCACCACCAGCCCGGGCCGCCGCAGCCGCGTGCTGCTGCCGCTGAGAGCCCGCCTGTCCCCGAGTGCCCGAATCATTGTCAGTGCACGTTGCGGACCACTGCAGTCAAGAGTTGTGGTCGCTGGGAGTCCGCCTGTCACCGTCTTCGCTTCTTCGAGAAGCTGCGTGCTGTGTCCCCGTCCAACGGCGGGTATCTGGTGCGCAACGGGTCGGGTAGACCCAGGCCTTGAACTCAGTCAGTGCCACGTTCTAGTGAATACGTTATTGCCTTTTTAAGTCCCTACTGATTTACGTGCATTGTGGCTGGTTAAAACGCTTTGAGAGTCTTGGGTTAAACCTTAGATAAAGATACTATTTTTCTATACCTACTTGAGTTGTGTCCTTTTGTGGTGTCCTTACTGCCTTATTGTGCATGGTCATAAATGCTTCACACACTGCCTCGGAGATAGGCCTAACTGCTCGTGCTACGTTACCACAGGGTTGAGCAGGGGTTATCAAAGGGGGTAGCCCACTTGCCCTGACTTAGGAAGAAGGGTCCCTATTTGGACATTGGCGCCAGCCAGTGCCAACTAGAGACCCCCATTTCAAACATTGGCGGCCAGCGGTGAGGATCAGGACTTGCATTTATGATCCACGTACAATAACTGGTAGACGCCACTAGTGAGTGCAGACCAAAGCGCAGCCGCGCACGGGTTTTTTGTCCCTCTTCGAATTTTTTTTTTTGGTTTGGTTGGTTGTTCTAGTATTGAATTGTTGATCGCAGCCATGAGTACTGCTAATATGAGAAGGCCAACATCCAATGCTTCGGAGGATCTCACCTTTGAGGAGGAAAGATTAGATACCTATACTGCCAGACAGCTGAAGTCATTTTGTAAGCAATTCGCAGTCCCCGTGATAGGTCTCTCTAGGAAGGAGGAGTACCAGAAGGCGCTGAAGGCCTGGTGGGGAGCGAGAGAGTCCGCTGGGGATGAGGAAGAGAATGCTGGAGGGCAGCAGGATGATGCAGTAGAGGGGGGAAATAGAACACCCTCCAATCCAGGTACTAGTGTATCCCAAAGGAGCCTGACCCCAGAAGAGCTGGAGGACAGGCAGAGAGATAGGAGGCATAGTTTGGAGATGGCTAAATTGGAAGGTCAGAAGGACCTTGAGAGTAAGAAGTTAGACAATGAGAAGGATCGATTGTCAATTGAACTTGAGAAAATGAGAATGGAGCATGAGAGAATGTTGAGGAGATAGAGATCAGGGCGAGGAGTGTCCCGGTCTCCCACTCTGGTGGCAGCATACCTTTAGTAACTCCTGAGAGAAGAGTTTATATTCCTAAGGATGTCATTAAGGATTTTCACAAGAGTGAGGATATTGGGCAATGGTTTGCCGCATATGAGATAGCAATGGTGTCCCACCGGGTCCCTGAGAAGGATTGGGGAGCGGGATTGTGGGGACGCTTTGTGAGTGATGGTAGGGATACCCTGTTGGACCTGCCTGAGGAGAGCAGGATGGTGTATGCCCATATGAAAGAAGCTTTGATGACCCATTATAGTTTGACCACAGAAATGTACAGGCAGAGGTTTAGAACCTGTAAGAAGGTAGAGGGTACCACATGGGTTGAATATGTGTCTTTTTTCTGCAGAGCAATGGATCGCTGGGTAAAGGGTAGCAAAGTGGAAACTTTTGAGCAATTGTATGATTTGTTTGCGTGGGAGCATTTTTCTAGTAACTGTTTTCCAGAGCTACGCCAGCACCTGATTGATAGCAAGCTGACTAACCCTAGGAAGCTTGCTGAGGAGGCGGACCGCTGGGTGAGCACCCGGGTCCGCAAAGGTTTTGTGGGATACTTCGCCAGAGGTGGGCAGGGTCCCCAGCAGAAAAGTGGGGGGGACAAGGGTAAACAGAGGGAGTTCCAGAGGGCTCCCCAAAGTAATTCCCAAGGGAACCAAGCAGTGGTGTCCCAGCCTCCCCCTGAGAAGAAGCCAGTGTCCCCGACAGGTAGGCCTGTTCAGAGGGGGCCACTCACTTGTTTCAGGTGTGGTCAAGTGGGCCACAGGTATTATGATCCCCAGTGTCCCCAGAGGGACCCCAATGCATCCCCTCGTGCACCACCCCGTGCACCATCCCGTCAGATTGTAGCCCTGGGGGGTGGAGGAGGTAGAGGTCCAAGGTGGGTGGGATCCCATAGAGTTAACCCTTGTCTCGCTAGGAGACTTTGAGAAGGTCCCTAACCCCACACTGCCTAATAACACTAAGAAGTACCGGCAGTGGGTGACCATCAATGGCCATAGGGTGGAGGCTCTCAGGGACACCGGAGCTAGTGTGACTGCTGTCAGCTCCCGGTTGGTGTCCAAAGAGCAGGTTGTCCCCCATGCATTCTGCCCCCTAGTGTCAGCAGACAACTCAGAGAGCCAGTGTGAAGTGGCTCAGGTTCCCTTCGAGTGGGGGGGTCTCAGGAACTCTTCAAGTGGCTGTGAGGCCCGCCATGCCTGTAGACTGTCTGTTGGGCAATGATCTAGAGAACTCCCCGTGGGCTACGGTGGAGAGAAAGTCTCATTTGGAAATGTTGGGTCTGCCTGAGTGGGCGTATGCGACCACTCGGTCCATGACAGCTCAGAAGGGTGTTCAGGAGGGTCTGGAGCCTGAAAGTAGGGCCCAGGCCCCTGTCTTAAAGAGAAGGGGTAGGGGGCACGGAAAACCGGCCCCCGCGGTTCCTACGGTCCCGGAGGGAGCAGACCTTGAGGGGGATGCCCTGGAACCTACAGGGGAACAAGTGGCTGAACTGGGGGACCTACCGGAGCTGACCCATTGGCAGCAGGAAGGGGGCCCTCCAGGGAGGAATTTTGCGAGCAACAGAGAACCTGCCCTTCTCTTGAGGGGGTGCGGCGACAGGCCGCCGCCCAGGTCGCAGGTGGTCAGACAGGGTCACATTGGATCTATTGGGAGAATGACCTCCTTTACAGCGAGCCTAAGGTTGCTGAGCCTGGGTCAGCCCGTGTGCTGGTGGTACCCCAACGCTTCAGGACCTTCCTACTGGGGTTGGCTCATGATGTGCCACTGGCCGGACATCTGGGGCAGACCAAGACCTTTGAGAGGCTGGTCACCCACTTCTATTGGCCCCAGATGCGCAGGAGCTCAGATGCTCACTGCAGGACGTGTGAGACTTGCCAGGCGAGTGGGAAGAGTGGGGGGAAGAATAAGGCCCCAATACAGCCCTTTCCCGTTGTGAGTACCCCATTCGAGAGAGTGGGCATTGATATTGTGGGGCTCTGGATCCCAAGACAGCCATGGGCAACAGGTTCATCCTGGTCTTGGTGGACCATGCCACCAGGTACCCTGAGGCCATCCCGCTCAGGACAGTGACGACCCCCGTGGTGGGACGGGCACTGATGGGGATTTTCTCCCGTGTGGGATTCCCCAGAGAGGTGGTGTCCGATAGGGGAACTAACTTCATCTCCAAGTACATGAAGTCTCTGTGGGAGGAGTGTGGGGTAACGTATAAGTTCACCACTCCTTACCACCCCCAGGGTAATGGGCTGGTTGAGAGATTCAACTGGACCCTTAAGGGCATGATTATGGGCCTAGGTGAGCCCATGAGGTGTAAGTGGGATGTCCTCTTGCCATGCCTGTTGTTTGCTTACCGTGAGGTGCCACAGAAGTCCTTAGGGTTCAGTCCCTTTGAGCTGCTCTATGGTCACCCGGTAAGAGGGCCTCTGAGTCTGGTCAAGGAAGGCTGGGAGCAATCTCCCAGGAAACCTCCCCAGGATGTGTTTAGTTACATGCTGGCCTTCAGGAACCAGACTCGGCGTTTTAGGAAACTTGCTGAGGCAAACCTGGAAGCCAGCCAGGAAGAGATGAAACGCTGGCACGATCAGAATGCCACTCTGATCGAGTTTCAGCCTGGACAAAAGGTTTGGATCATGGCCCCGGTGGAGCCCTGTGCGCTCCAGGATAGGTGGACCAGCCCCTTTGAGGTGGTGGAGCGCAAGAGTCCTGTTACCTACGTGGTGGACTTGCAGTCTCCCAGGAACCCCTTGCGGGTCCTGCATGTTAACCGACTGAAGCCCCACTTTGAAAGGTCTGAAGTGGGCATGCTTCTGGCCACGGATGCTGGGATGGAGGAGGAGAGCGAGCCCCTTCCTGACCTCCTGTGTGCAGGGGAGCGAGATGGGTCAGTGGAGGGTGTGGTCCTCTCCACCACACTGACTCCTGAGCAGCAGGGTGATTGTCGCCAACTGTTGGGGCAATTCAGTGATCTGTTCTCCCTGGTGCCTAGTGTCACTGATTGGTGTGTCCATGACGTGGACACTGGGGACAGTCCTCCCATTAAGCACAAGGCTTACCGAGTGACTGACCGGGTAAGGGCCTACATTAAGGATGAGGTTACCAAAATGTTTGCCCTTGGGGTGATTGAGTCCTCTAGCAGCCCTTGGTCCAGCCCAGTGGTCCTGGTACCAAAAGCTGCAGCGCCTGGTACCACCCCAGAACTTCGGTTCTGCGTGGACTATTGGGGCCTCAATTCAGTCACGAAGACTGATGCGCACCCCATCCCCAGAGCTGATGAGCTCGTAGATCGGTTAGGGGCTGCAAAATACCTCAGCACATTTGATTTGACGTCTGGGTATTGGCAGATCGCCTTGACCGAGGGAGCAAAGGAGAGGTCAGCATTCTCCACACCCGATGGGCACTACCAGTTCCGGGTGATGCCCTTTGGAATGAAGAATGCCCCTGCCACCTTTCAGAGGTTGGTCAACAGGTTTTTGGTTGGGCTGGAAGACTTGAGTGCCGCCTACCTGGATGACATTGCGGTGTTTAGCTCCTCTTGGGAGGACCACCTGCGCCACCTCTGGGAGGTATTGATGGCACTGCGGAAGGCAGGCCTCACAATCAAAGCCAGTAAGTGCCAGATTGGGCAGGGTTCTGTAGTGTATTTGGGGCACCAGGTGGGGAGCGGCCAGGTGGCGCCCCTTCAGCCGAAAATTGAAACTATCCTGGCGTGGGAACCCCCCAAGACTCAGATGCAGGTGAGAGCCTTCTTAGGACTCACGGGGTACTACAGGAGGTTTGTCAAGGGATATGGCAACATTGTTGCACCCTTGACTGAGCTGACTTCTAAGAAGCAGCCAAAGTAGGTAAACTGGACTGACACCTGTCAGAAAGCTTTTGACGCCCTGAAGACTGCCATGTGCACCGCACCCGTGCTTCAGGCGCCCGACTTTTCAAAGGAATTTGTTGTCCAGACAGACGCCTCAGAGCATGGCATAGGGGCTGTTCTGTCACAGATCAATGAGGAGGGACTAGACCAACCGGTAGCCTTCCTAAGCAGGAGGTTACTTCCCCGGGAACAGAGGTGGAGTGCAATTGAGCGTGAGGCATTTGCTGTGGTCTGGGCGCTGAAGAAGCTGAGACCATACCTGTTTGGGACTCACTTCCGGGTTCAGACAGACCACAGGCCCCTTAGAGGGTTGATGCATATGAGGGGTGAGAATCCCAAGTTGTTGAGGTGGTCCATTTCCCTACAGGGTATGGATTTCATGGTGGAACACCGCCCTGGTACAGAACACGCCAATGCTGACGGTCTGTCCAGATTTTTCCGCCTTAGTGATGAGAACTCCCAAGGGGATGGTTAGTTCTCCCCACATTTCAGCTGGAGGGGACGCGTGTTAGACCTGGCATCATTGGCGCGGGTCTCCCTTCCTCTTTCGCTTCCTATCTTTTATGTTGGCTGGATTTAGATGCTCTGGGCGCTGTGCCACTGCCAATCAGTGCCACAGCGCGAATGCTCCCTGTGTAAAGATGACTGTATGAATTGGGATAACCATAATTGGCTCGTTTGGTTTACCTGTCAGTCCCTAGTATAAGTGCACTGTGTGTGCCCAGGGCTGGTAGACCAAATACTGCTGGTGGGCCTGCAGCGCTGATTTGTGCTACCCACCGAAGCAGCTTTTAAAGTATGTCTGTGTAGCATGTTCTAATAGCGAGTTACCCTCCATTTCACTGTTTACTATTGTGAGGCTATCCGTTCTCATAGGCCAGAATGGGCAGGCTGAGTATTACATTCCATAATCCTACCTGCCCCCAGGAACCTGATAGGAAATTCGAATTTGATATGTTTAAGCTCAGGACATTGAGATACATCTTTTAGTAAGGATCATTTGCATAGCCCGTGTTCGAAAATGTCTTCTAGAAACGAGGTATTTTCTTGCCTAAGCTTTCCTGTAGGCTTTGCTAGTGTGTGTATTGGCCGTCTGGTTTTGGAGCAGCAGGGCCAGCTGGGTCAGACCTGGCTGGAGAGAGAGATCGGCATTTAGAGTATGGGGAGGGGTGACTCTTTGATCTGAGCAGGGCCGTGCCTGGCAAGGTGAATGATGGCTCCACCTCCCACTGGGCATCTGATAGCAGACCCCCTGATTCTCAAAGGGCAGGATGTCGCCTCGTAAACCAAGTGCTGCCCGACCCCACCGAACTGGTTCTGGCTGGATTCAGTGATTTGTGACTTTAGAGAACAAAGACTTTTAGGTATAAAACGCTGCGCTGAAACCTTTTTCAAGTGTGTCCCTTCTGGATGTCAAGACGAAACTCTGTCCGAGTGAACAGAGGAAAGGACTTTGAAACTTTCACCAAGCTTGCTGAAGAAACTACCCGAGGGCCTGAATTGAGAGCGCCTCCTGCTGAAGTCTCAGGGACATTAGACTTTACCCCGTCAGCCGGCTGAATTCCTGTGCGAGGGATTCTACTTGCAGGTGAGGCCTCCGTCGAGTAATCCGGAGCCTCTAGTTCTACTGTGAGGAACGCGGACTGGTAACCCTTGTTAACTCTGTGTGGGCCGCTGCAGCTAGAGAGAGCTGCCGCCGCTGAGAGCCCGCCTTAATTTGAACCTTCGGGACCTTCGCTGAATCTGTGTGGGCCGCCGCAATTAAGAGAGAGCTGTAGCCGCTGAGTGCCCGCCGTTGTGCCAGCCTGGTCGAGATCATCCTTTGTCCTGTAGGCCGCCGCAGCTAAGAGGGAGCTGCTGCCGCTGAGTGCCCGCATCTTGGCCAACTTTGCCTCATCGTGATTCGTCCTGTGGGCCGCCGCAGCTAAGAAAGAGCTGCTGCCGCTGAGTGCCCGCACGTTTGCCAACTTTGCATCATCGTGATTTGTCCTGTGGGCAGCTGCAGCTAAGAGAGAGCTGCTGCCGCTGAGTGCCCGCACCTTTGCCACTTTGCATCATCGTGATTTGTCCTGTGGGCCGCTGCAGCTAAGAGAGAGCTGCTGCCGCTGAGTGCCCGCACCTTTGCCAACTTTGCATCATCGTGATTTGTCCTGTGGGCCGCCACAGCTAAGAGAGAGCTGCTGCCGCTGAGTGCCCGCACCTTGCCAACTTTGCATCATCGTGAGTCGTCCTGTGGGCCGCCGCAGCTAAGAGAAAGCTGCTGCCGCTGTGAGCCCACCACGGAGCTGCACGACGAGAGTCATCGCCACCACGAGCCCGGGCCGCCGCAGCCGTGTGCTGCTGCCGCTGAGAGTCCGCCTGTCCCCGAGTGCCCGAATCATTGTGAGTGCACGTTGCGGACCACTGCAGTCAAGAGTTGTGGTCGCTGGGAGTCCGCCTGTCACCGTCTCCGCTTCTTCGAGAAGCTGCGTGCTGTGTCCCCGCCCAACGGCAGGTATCTGGTGCGCAACGGGTCGCGTAGACCCAGGCCTTGAACTCAGTCAGTGCCATGTTCTGGTGAATACGTTATTGCCTTTTTAAGTCCCTACTGATTTACGTGCATTGTGGCTGGTTAAAACGCTTTGAGAGTCTTGTGTTAAACCTTAGATAAAGATACTATTTTTCTATACCTACTTGAGTTGTGTCCTTTTGTGGCGTCGTTACTGCCTTATTGTTCATGGCCATAAATGCTTCACACACTGCCTCGGAGATAGGCCTAACTGCTCATGCTACATTACCACAGGGTTGAGCAGGGGTTATCAAAGGGGGTAGCCCACTTGCCCTGACTTAGGAAGAAGGGTCCCTATTTGGACATTGGCGCCAGCCAGTGCCAACTAGAGACCCCCATTTCTAACAATCCCAAATGCCATTGTCTGCCATGGTCTCTGTATTGAGACAACAACACTTTTGTGTTATTTGATGCTTGTGAACTTGACTGTGACATGCCATGTAATACAACCAGGTAGCAGGCACTGTGTAATTGCAGGCCTTAGTAAATGTAGTTTGATCTGTATCAAACATTTTGCAAACAGCACTGGTGCTATCTGTTGTCCAATGTAGCAGCTGGCAATATTCAGACTTATGTGTACTGATTTCACATGTCAGACTGGACCTACCATAAGTGAGTGACAGAATACATCCTCTCTAAATTTGAGCTGATTCCATGTTTTGGGCTATGTGTAGGTGACAACAGATGTCTGTGAGTGCCTAACAAAGTAGGTGTTAAGTTGTAAGGGGGGTAAGTCCATGGAAGTGGAACTTACACATTCCCAATGGTATTGATTTGTTACAACGGGCATTAATCTTTATGTGCAAATAAAACTGTGGTTTAACAATGCAAATCTGATCTCTGGAAATGTGGCTTCACCGACATCTGAGAAGGGCAGATATATTCAGATGAAGGACACAACGGCATCTAAGCTGGACAATATGTGACTGATGATATTTATCAGGGAGGGTTAGGCTGACTTGTCCTTCTGAGATGTGGACATCAGCATTATGTACACAATAAGAAACAGTGTTGCCAAAAGGTATCAAGTAAAATGTGGTGCACTAAGGTTGTGGCCACACAATGATTCTAACTGGCCTGGTGGTATAGTAAGCCACATGTCCCTGAAGTTATATTAAGTCATTGTCATTGGCAGTGTGATAAGCTGTGTTTACATAGCAAACTGTTAAAAGTTTTGCAATCTGCCTACAGTACATTTGATTATTGTACTGTGTTGACATGACACAATACTTGTATACATAAATATTTTGCCTTGCTATGCCTATATTCCGTGGGTAACTTCTATATGAGTTATACATGTGACACTTAGAACTGCTTCATTTGCTAATGGACAGATGTGCAACAGTAATGTGATCTGTGTGAAATAGCCTATTCCATGACTCCTACATCTTGATGTTGACTTATCAAACTATGTTCACTTAAGCAGGGCACCTGCTGTTCAACAAGCTCTGGATTAGGGAGAGTTCACTATATGCTGTATGTTAAGGCTGCAGTGTTCTTCCAATTCTTAGAAGAAGGTCTATTCTTCCTTGGAGCGCATGATGTAAAGCTGGTATACTAAGAGGGCATCCGGAGTGAGAGACAAAACATCAGCTGATACATAGATGTGGTTAAAATGTTGAGAAGGATAAACATGACATTGCATCAAACTATGTTCCTGACACCATTATGTGAGAGTGTACACATGTCTTGTAGCTTTAAGTAGTGTGCTATTGACTCTATATGACCTAATGTTGTATCTAAGTAAAAATGATGATGTTAGCCAATGTGGGTAGAGTTATTATTGCACAATAATATGTGCAATGATACACATATCAACATCTCAACTAATTTCTTTTCTAATCTGTTTTTCAGCAACAGACCAGGGCAGCGAGGAGACAGTGCCATGACTGTTGGGGAAGTAGCTGGCCACAGTGGTTCTCGCTCTACCAGTGAGTAAGAGGGAACCAGTGGCACAGAGGGTGATGGGAGCGCCACTGAGGAGCTGACCGATGTGACGGCTGGAACATCTTCGTTTGAGTCCAGTTCCAGGGAGCCCTCCCAGGTGGTGGTGGATCCCCCTGGACCTGTGTTAACTACATCTGAGTCCTCCCCCTACCATCGCCACACTTATAGCTGCACCCCAGCCCACTGTCCTTGCCCACTCCCCTAAGAGGGGAGAGTCTCCTTCGCACCAGGCACCTCACCCCATGTCTCTGTCTCCCCTACTGCCCTGAGTTGAAGGCCATTGACCTCCTGAGACAGATCTCTGTGGGTCAGACAGCAGTGCTGAATGTCTTCCAGGTCCATACCAATTAGCAGACCCAGATGGTATCTTTCCTGGTGAGCATTCACTCTGACAAGTCTTCCCTACAGAGATCGATTCAGGCTCTAGCCTCCACACTGACTGCAGCATTATCCCAAATCCAGCTTTCTACCCGCCTCCTGCCTCTACCCCATCCACAGTCCCGATTCCCATACCTCACCAAAGCACACGCAAACCTGATCATGCATCCACAGCAACATCCACATGCAGCATACAAACACACAGACAGAAGGCGAAAGACAGAAACACTCACTCAGCAGACAGAAGACACCCTGACTTCCACATCCACTGACTTGCAGGCAGACACAACACCATCACACACAGCCATGACAGACACCACACCACACCAGCACACACAGACATGCTGCATACATCACAACCCTCTGCCCCCACACCCCCTACCCTTGCCTCTCCTCATACCCAATCAGCCAAGAAACTCCACCTCATTGCCCTTGACCTCTTCCCTTCCCAAACTTACCAACCCCCTCCCAAACCTAAAAAGAAGATTCTTGTGCCCCTGCCATACCTTTCAACATCCACCCCCAAAACACCTTGCCAGCCCCCAACTGAGACCAAAAAGCAGCAGCAAGGAAGCCGGAAAAGGAAATCTACCCCTCCTGCCACCACCCAACCCCCTCCTAAACTCAGAAGATCTTCTTCCCCATCCTACCCAAGTACCTCCACAGGGAAGAAATATAAAGGCAAAAAGCCCCCCCGCCTCCCTAGTCCCCATACCACCCTTCAGGGCTATAAAATACCCAAAATGTTGAAGCCCAGCCCCCCCTTACATCCTGCCCTCCCACTGACCCATCCGACCACCCCAATCCTGAGCCCAGCCCTCCCAGGGACTAACCCAACTCCCCTAGTTATTTTATTTTTGTGCCTGGCATGCCCCCTAGATGACCCTTCCAGGGGAGGTATCCCTCAACAGCATTACTGAAGGCACGTTTGGGTGGGCCACACTTTGCTGCCCCACAACTTGGACATTTGGACTGGCCATCGCCCTTTGTTTTCATACTTGAACTCTAGAGGCTGAATGAAGCTCTTGCTGTTAACTGTTATTCATGTGTAATTTGACATGAGTGAGTACAGGTCTGTTAGTTTGACAATAATAGCATATGGTTCCTAGAGTAGGTAAGTCTATTGGGATGTTGTGTGGATTTGTGTACCTACATTGGCTGGATGTCAATGTCCGCATGAGGTTTGTGTAGGAGCATGAGGTGAAGGGCCAAAACTTGAATTGTTACAAACAATGGGTATAACCCAGAAATGCCACTGGGACCTGGGTAGTTATTGATACAGAAGAGAAATGGTCCCAGCGGGACACCTTTATGAAGAACAATTATTAATGCAAACACATGTATTAAATTGCTTACACCGTAAGGTTCTACTCAATATTATTTATTCATGTTGAACACCCAAAGGAATGTTCAGAATCCAACAAACATCTGGAAACTATTTACACAAAGTAGTGCCCCGAAAAAGAAAGGAGAAAGGAAAAATTGCTGCACAAAGTGAGGGTTCAATAAGAAAGGAAAGGTAGTGACATTATATACATCCACATTATTATTTACAAAAGGAAGCCTGTCCAGCCTGACAATTGGCTGTAAATTAATACAAAGCCATTATGTTGTTGATTTGGCACAGCGAGAAAGCACTGTTGACCACATTGGCATAGACAACGGAAATGAACGGATGCGATGAACGGATGCCCTTCCCTTGAGAAACCCGGAACCTTTATGGCCTTTGGAATTGCCTTTCGCAGCGCTCCTTTGTGAGACGGTGTATGAACTTAGTTTCCCAGAGCAATTTGGAACTTTTGACTTATCTTGGGCCTTTTTTCATGAAGAATAACTCCAAAATGAATCGTGAAATAGAAGTTGCCATCCGTTCGCTCTCTGCCACAGGAGCCCACGGGCCCACTACTATCATCCAACCACCCCAGTCATTGGTGGTCTACGGTGCCCCCGCCCTTTTTCAGTCCTGAGGAAGACCCCTTTGTAAGGATCAAGGCCAACCTACGAATGTTTGGGGTCGAAACTTTGACTTTTCCGTTGTCTATGCCAATGTGGCCAACAGTGCTTTCTCGCTGTGCCAAATCAACAACATAATGGCTTTGTATTAATCTGTAGCCGATTGCCAGGCTGGACAGGCTTCCTTTTGTAAATAATAATGTGGATGTATATAATGTCACTACCTTTCCTTTCTTATTGATCCCTCACTTTGTGCACCAATTTTTCCTTTCTCCTTTTTTTTTCGGTGCACTACTTTGTGTAAATATTTTCCAGATGTTTGCTGGATTCTGAACATTCCTTTGGGTGTTCAACATGAATAAATATTATTGAGTAGAACCTTACGGTGTAAGCAATTTAATACATGTGTTTGCATTAATAATTGTTTTTTATAAAGGTGTCCCGCTGGGACCATTTCTCTTCTGTATCAAAACTTGCATTGGACATTGTATGCATTCATAGTTTAGTTAGAGTTCTAGGTCCATTGTGCAAGTGTGTCAATGGACAAAACTAAATGAGATGTATGCTGCTAAATTTATCACCCTTTATAAATTTATCCCCTTGTTAGTTTTATTCCATTTTTGTCCACAATACCCGACAATTCGATCATTCGCCTAAGATGGCCCCGCTCCATTGCCAGTCACAGCGGCCATATTATGAAAGACACGGTCTAGTGTTTGAATTAAGCATGACTAGGCTGATCCGGGTCTATTTCATTCGCCCAATATGGCCACGCTCCATTGCCAGTCACAGCGGCCATTTTGTGAGAGACACGGTCTAGTTTTTTGAAGTAAGCATGACTAAGCTGTTCCGGGTCTATTTAATGGCCACCGGAAGACAGACGCGGTAAGATGCGTTCTCCAGGGGTGCCATCAGGTCATTTTCCGAGAGGAGTGGTTTGACGAAGTAAGTCCAGCCAGGCCCGTTTTGACCTAATTTTTCAATTTTCCAAAGAAATAATAAGGTTTCTATTTTCCTTCCAGGATAAGCTAAGGCACCAGGAATTTTCTCCCCGGTCCCGGTCTCATTTACCTTTAGGAAACTCTAATGACCATCTCTATGTCCCCATTACCATTTTAGGGTGTGACTACAAGCCCCTCTACCCCTGCAGATCATGAGGCATATTTCTGCCTAAACAAAAGTATGTGTCATTGATATGTAATACTATATTTTTTTGTTATATGTTGTATGTCACGTGGTGTCTTTTTTCACGAGTGCTTTTAAACTGCAATTTGTACATAACCACTTTTCTTCACAAAGACATCGTGTGTGATTGATTTCTTCCACCACAGATGATCGCACAAAATAGCGATTAAGTACACCCACTATAGAGGAGTAAATTGATCGCGATACGACGCCGCATATATATAGGGCCTGCCAGCTTGGCTGGTAGGCAGGCCTTTTTCATTTTCCTTTTGCTTTATTTCCCACAGATACAGCGTGTCAGTGTACAATGGTATGTATTAAGTATCAGGTGAACACACATTAGGTGTGCACCCCATTGTTTCCTACTCACAGGATTATTTAGGAGTGGTACGCATGGGGCTGGCCCTCGTGTGGTCCTGAAGAATAGCTTTAGGGGAAAGCTCAAAACATGTCGACCCAGTACTAGGGACTCCATACTCATTACAGTTAGGTCTTTCCCTAGTATTAACCCCTGATTTTAAAACATACTGATTAGGAGCAGGAATAAAATATTAGCTCACTAGCTAGGTATTTTTAATCTATTTTTCCCACTCCACATCACTGCACCACACATATTTTCCAAAAACTAAGTGCTCCTACTTAGTTCACAAGTCGCAGCATGCCTCAATCCGCAGATGATTGAGAGGACCCCAATGATGAAGCATACCACCTAGGGGTAACCCTGGTGGGTAAGGGGACTCTAGAAAAGAATTTTTCTTTCTGGAAAGAGGGTTTTTCACACATGTTCAGTGGAATCCCTGTTCTTCCTATGGTTAGGTTTCTAATTCCAGTATTCCGGATGTTGTGGAACTGCATTCAGTAAGGAGGGTGAACCTAACCTTAACCTCTACCTCCCCCCGTTTTTTGATTGTACGAATCAGACTATGTCCTGGCCATGTTGCCTTCCAGGACTCCCCTTAAATTCGAGATCCATTGTACGCAGGGTGCCTATGCACTGCGGACTCCTGTGTAGTGAAATTTGGATGGTTGTAATGCCATTCACATTAGTTGCCTATTTCATGTGGATGGTGTGTGTGGGTCCATGACAATGCTTAGTAAGTTAGACTGTGTTTCTGTACTTACTAATTCACTACTGATGTATGTGTTAATTGCATGAGGAGCTTGCTTATGCTATGAGTGTCACGGGAGTTGATAGCTACTTATAAGATAGTGTGATTGTTGAGTTGGGCACTACGTTGCGGACTAATGTACATCAGCTTCAGGGCTTAAGGCACCGTTAGAGTATGTGAGTCTGTGCATATACATTATTAGTAAACTGAAGATAGGCCACATCATGCCTACGTGATGTTCCTCTATATTCTGTCTTGATGCACACATGGCCCCACAATTGAACTTCCACCCAGAGATATCATGCACCATACTTGACCATGGTTACCTGCCTGATAGGGGATGTATGTGCTATCAGAGGGCCCTGTTTGTTGTTAATTGCGAGTCAGGGTTGTCAAGGAGTGTTGTGTGTTAAGTGATGTTGAGTGTGTGTATATGTCCAGGTATGATGTGTCACGTGCAAACAGTGGCACGTCCACAAGCGTTAGAGACTTCTGGGTTGTGGGAGAGTGTATCAGTCTAGCAATCTTTGCATTGCGACTGCTTTATCTTGTTTGTCACCGCATGGCTTAGAGTAGCTTCGTTTAGCAAGGAAATTGGAGTGGGGACTCATAGAGATGTGGACTGTGGCAATGTGGCCAGCTTTTTCAGCCAAATGGGCCATATGATTGTGGTTTTGACATATTGTTATACGTGTGATATGTCAATACTTCAGGCATATGACAGGGTCTGGATAAGTGAATGCACACCTTACATTGTACCTAACATGCCTGAGTGTTTGGCATTGGCAAATGCTGTTATTGTCAATTGACCTTCTTGACACAAAGATGCCTTCAATGCTTTGGGATTTGTAGTTGGGTCAGTGAAGACAGTAGGAGAATGTGCTTGTAGTGTTACAGATATTTCAGCTAATAGTTGTGGGGCACGGGTCGGTGATGCAGCTGCAAAGTCTGCTTTCTGTTTTTTCAAGACGGTGCTACATTCAAAGGAGTTTGAATGGTAGCTTTCTGTGCATACAATTGCCATCATGGTAATGCTTGGCACTATCAAATCCAATAACTAATCATAGACTGATATACATTTGTCATTGCTTGCTGCTCCAATGCACCTTCAAGCCCCCACATGTGGTACATCTCAAGATATACATTTTCTACATAACAATACAGTTTAGGAGATCAGGTGGACCCTCAGTCTTTGCTCCTAGCAGTGGTGATGAGGGTATTGGTTCAGGGAGGATGTAGTGTGCCAGTGTATGGGTTTCTGGGGGACATACTTTTAGGTGTGCATTAGTGTTAAGTTGCCATTACAAGTGCCACTTAGAGCAGTGGCGAGCTCACCATACATATTGCTGTACATACATCTATGTGCCTATGCCCATTTGTATTCCTACCTTTATGTTGTGTCTTTCCCTGTATTTCCAGTTCACACTGGGGATATCCAATGCTGACATTTCCGCGTTCCCCTGAACAACATGCATCAGGAAAATTTCACGTTACTGCACCTTCGCTTTGTGGTCACATCCATGTGTAGGACAGACATCTTCTAAATGGGGGGGGTGGTCCCTCCTGGGGGGAGGGGGCCTTATGTGATATCAGGAGCTGCGCTAGTCTCTGGTCAAGAGAAGCATCATGTTTTGTTTTAAGTGTTACGAGCATGAGCTGTAGTAAGCCAGCCTTGTAATGGACCGTCAATGGCAACTTTGGTCATTAATTTCCTGACTGTGTGAAAAGGGGTAACAGAGCTAAAATAATACCAAGCCTCCTGTATTGGATTGAATTATATTCCCTTTCGTGTGCTAGGATACCCTTAATAACACATTTGAAGCCATTATGAAATGGTGTCATAATTTTACACATGCAACGTTGGAGTTCCTTCATAGGCGTGTTCAACATTTTATCTTTAACATCACCATTGAGTTAAGGGCTTTTTGTTTGTCCCTTTGAGAGACAATGGAATGAAAGACATCAGCAACACCAGATGCCTGGTTTAACTATATTTAGACATTGTCAATTTAGCTGAATAAATGTGTAAAAATTGAGGGGGCCCGAGGATTTATTTATTTTTACAGGGGGGGGAGTAGCATTGATAATTTTGAAGCCCTCTGGTGTAGGTGTAGGTGTGTCACTCGTCGTCGGCGAAGTCCGTGACGGTCCTGGTTTTGCTGGTCATCGAGTAGGTAAAGAAGCGGTATGACATGCGCAATGGGCTCCATAGCCACACAGGAACTGTGGAAGAGTATTGTGGTGACTTTCATCCTTAAGAGCCTCCCCTTCCACCAGCTCTTATGAGGTGGTTTGACCGACACAGATGGCGCATCGGAAAAAACGCATTGTAATAGGGCGGGCGGTTTCAGGGCCGAACCTCGCTCAGATCCGCTCCAGTGGACCTTTCCGAAACCATTGTGGTGGGAATTTCCAGTCGGATTCGGAAGAACTGCGTTGGTCGGTAAGCCATGTATTGTAGTGCATCGTAATACTGCGGTCAGGCTGGCCGCTTCCGACACGACATTGGGTGGTGAGACTGACCCCGACAAGCCCGCGGAGGCTTACCGGCTGACATCATAATAACCCCCAGCGTTGCTACTTCATTCTTCGTACACAATAAGTTAAGTGAGGAGGCTTTACATGCCTTGACATATTATGAATGGCACACAACTAAGCTGCTAAACATTACAAAAGTATGATTTTACACTCACATATAGGGACGTTTGATGAGGTATGATTGGGGCTCATCTAACATTTGCTGCAATATATATAATAATTACTGAGTTCTTTATAATAGTCAAAATTATTCAATTGCACAAGATCTCCAATTAAATATTGCATAATAATATTAGCATGTAGTGTAAAATACCACACATGGTGTGTGCCTACTGATTTTATGATGTGGATGGGGTGAGGCATAATGTATACCGCCTGCAGATGAGAGATTCTCTGACAGGTTTTTTCTGATTTCTAACATACACCTACATAAACATACTTCAGTAGGTAAGGAATGAAAGACAGCTGCCAGTTTTCCTGGTCATAGTTTCGTTTTGGGCCTTCCTCTGCATCCTCTGCAGTGACTTGCATTCTACCTTATTGTCGCAGGACCAAATTCTGATGGGCCTACTCAGACGTTTGTCATTATGAGTTCAGTTCAACAAAATGAGTGACATTGGCTTGTGTAACCTTAAATATCTATTATTCAGCACCAAGATACCCCAAGTGTGAATCATTGCATTACAAATGCTCATTATGAATTAAAAAGGATTTATTTTAGAAAAATACAAGTTAACGCAAAGGCAATAAGATGTATCTGCGGCTCTGACTATACTAAGTGGTACACTATTGTATTTTATAGATTTGATGTTCATTGAATGTATCTGTTGCACACAGATTCAATAAAGCTGTGTTTATTGGTAATGGGTGCAAGAAGGCATCCTGAAGTATTTGGGGCTCTCAGTATTGATGGAGCAAGGACTCACAATGAGACTTGCTCGTAAACAATCTTCTCACAGTATTAATTAATCTGTACTAAACCTTGTAATGTCGTTATTAATAATGTGCAAACACTACATCTTATCCGAGAGACGCTTGCCTATGTGTTTAAAACTAATAAGTAATCCTTGTCTAATGCAAAATGGCCGCTAAAGCGCGGGAATTCTACTGCGCATGTGTCAACCATGTCACATGGTATGACGTCTTTCTTTGCTTGGAGGGAATCTTTGCTTCTGCGCAGTGTATGCTAAAATGGCTGCTTTATGTTCTCACATGCTAAAGCCTTCGCGTTGCTGAAATTAATAATGTAGTATTATAACGCTACTAATGCGGGATAGATTTCATAATTAAATGGGAATAGAGTAGAAGTAGGGGGTAATACAGTGAAAACATTTATTTTTTTGATTTTAATATGTTTCTTCTTTGATTTCTATTAGTTCGTAAATTGGGCCTGGGTTAACTGAACAGCAGCTCAAGAGCCATGGAACCTGCGCATGCGCTCTGAAACTAACAAGACAAAGCGATGAAGTCAACTTGGAAGATGTCCAAGGACATGACCCGCTGATCACCTTCACCGTACATCTGAGATGTCCTAAATTTGATACATATTGTATACACTTTGTATTGAAAATTGTCGTGAGACGGGTGGGAAATAAAGCAAATGTATTAATTGTGAGGGGCGGTATTTTAAAACAATGGGCTTAAAGAAATTGAACTAAATTGTCATGGTGTTAGGATCAACCCACTGTCCCTGTCCAATCAGAAGTAGTGGGTCCATAATTTTGAAACATTAATGGGAGGTACCTGGGTGTAGAAGGGTATAATAGATATAGAATTAGCTAATTAGTTAGCGCAGAGGCTAGGCAGCTTTGAGTCAGATGCTGACACAGACGAAGCTGATCGATTGCAGACTGAACCGCTGTCCAGAGAGGTCCTGAGGTGGGGGCGGCGGATTCCATTAGAAAGAAGACACGGAAGAATCGAGGAGGAAACGAAGTGTCAGAGAGGGGAACGACGCAGGCGTCGTTGGTAGAGAGGTCATCTATCCTGTCTTGAACCTGGTCCGGAGGTCTTGGTCTTCATCCTTTCTTGGGGACCCTCTTCCAACTCCTTGGCCAAGGGGTTTGGTTTTCACACCTTTAGGTAACTATAAATGCGTAATCTAGTTTGTACTGCTGTCTCTATCTTCTCCTTTCTGAGGGACCGTCATTGATGCTTAATAGGTGATATTATAGTATACTTCCTCCTTGATATGCAATTAAGTATTAAGTGGATTGTAATTTACTCTGCTAAAGAATTTAGATAAACATTTTAAAACTTCCTGAGTCAGTGGTTATTTCAGGTGGTTAATGAAAATTATGTTTTGTACATTCTCATTTTATCCCCAATTATCAAAGGTCCATTGGTAAGTCATTACTCTTCAATCAGGAAAGGTAATTGGTAGCAGGGATTTTGATAAAGAGTACAACTGATTCCCCCCAGCGGTGATTGCTAGTTAGTGTGAATGAATGGGCCCAGGTGAGTATTCAGTGTATGAATGCTTGTTGCTAGTAACCCGCTGGATCAGTTTTCTGGTTATCAGAGGATGGTTTTACTTTGTTAATTGGGTAATGAGAATTTTATTTTTATGAACTAACATCCGTTTGTTTAAAAGTTTTGTTTTATGTTGTCTAGAATCCCCGGGGAATTTGAATAGCGGATGGTAAGTGGAAGCCATACTGCAGTGAGGTTATCTGTCAGGCAGAAATAGTACTGAAAAGTTAAGCAGGGCTATCAGTACTTGTTAGGGACTCTGTGCGTGTGAGTGACAGCAAAGGAATACGCTGGTGAAAATTTGATGTTATATCACCTAGAAAGGGTAACATTGAAGGAGTAGCAGGTATTTCCGAAGCTTATATGAAGAGTAAACGGAAGGGTTTTACTCGTAGTGTATGTTAGTAAACGGAAGGGTTTTACTAAGAAGTGAGAGAAATCTATCTTTTCCAATTTAGAGAAACTGGCACGATAGCGAATGTTTTATGTTGTTACTGAATTTTAATAAGAAGCGTTGAAAGTTTTGCGTACGATTTTTGTAAAGGGAGGGTCAGCTGTCGGAGTAAAGGCTGACGCCACAAACGCCGCGCTGGGATTGGTCAACACAGCGGGCGTGGAGCGAGCTTGAAAAGGAGGGGTCGGTAGTCAGGAGTAATACTGACGTTACAGGTGCCGCGCTGGGATTGGTTGACACAGCGAGGGACAGAGAAGCGCAGAATGTAAAGGAGGGGTCGTCAGACAGACGTCACAGAAAAGCCGCGCTAGGATTGGCCCCGAAATAAATGTTAGCTGAAATTTGATTGGTTGTCAGCATAGAAGTCAGTTAGTGGACAGTGTAGATTATATGTGGAAACGCGATCCGACGTTAATAGGAACACGTCCAGACAGGAGATTCCTAGGTTTTGCCGAATATAATTCAATAAATAGATATTTACCCAAAATGTACGGAGAAAAGAGAAAAATGTCATTTTTACAAAAGATTAAAAACTATTTTAAGAAGGATAAGCCAATCAAAACTAGGGAAGGAATTATCATTCCACCAGCAAAAACGCCCGCCTCATTCATGATGATGGAGAGGGGTTATCATACTTGCGTATGGTTAGAAAATTGGATAGAATATACAAAAGATGACGGAATATTAGCTTTCCCAGAGAATGGTACTTTCAATGGGAGAATTCTTCAAAATTTAAGAATAAGGATGAATGAATTAGAACCCAGACCAAGATTAACGCAATACGAAGCCCTAGAAGAATGGGAAACAGAGGCATTTGAACGTGATAGACCCAGAAGCAATAGGGGTTATAGGGGATTTTTCCCTAGACACCAAAATGAGACACGAGAAAGTCAGATGAAACAGTGGAGACGAGCGATGCTTACCGAGGGTTTGTATCCAGTATTCATGGCAGATGAGCCATTAGGGAGCAAATGCAAAGAAAAGACAAAACACATGACAGGGTTTGGAGAATCCGAAGATGAATTTATGGAAGAAATATTAAAGAATCCTCCACCATACCAAGAAGGGTTGGGTGGATGTTCCCCAAGTGCACCAATTTTGAGAACACCATTGGTACCTCAAGTACTGCATAATCCACCAGTTAATAGGGTACTTCAAGATAAGGAAAGAGAGGCTGTAGACAGAAACAGAGCAGAATTGATACAGAAAATAACACAGTTGAATGTACATCCTGATTCCCTGACCATACCTGTAACCATTGGTCCCGTGGTCCCTTTATATGGTGACAAACTAAATTGTCCGAAACCTCTAGTTATGCCTACACCTGTGGACATTCCTAAACATGAAGCTGTAATAATTGATGATCATATCAGTGATTGTGAATCTATGATTTCACTAATGGATTTACCTATTCGAGACTCTGTAAATAGCACCCCCAGAAGAGTCACACCTGGTTGCTCAAAGGATGTGAATATAATAACATCATCAGGAACTAAAAGTGCAACAGTAGTAACTCCAGAAGACTTAGAAAGATGGGCACAAGGAATAGACAGACAAAGTTCACCCCCAAAGATTTTGGACATTTATAAATTAAAAGTCGAGTTAGAAGAAATGATAGCAGGCAATGTAGGAGTAGATCGTTTAAATACCTACAGTGAAGAAGAACTATTGTTCGTATGTAGGAGCATAACAAGAAATGTAAAGATATTCCATGAAAAGTTAACGGATTTGGCCTCAGAAATGGGAATTGAAATAAGAAAGTCAAAAGTACTACAGAAACCATATAGAGCAGACTTTACTGACAAAGATTTAGAAAATATGAATGCATCTGGTAGGAAATTACAAGTGAAAGAATTAATGTCAGTATTACAGAAATGGGGAGAACTGGATAAATGGAAAACTAGATGGACAAAGAAAAAGGAAGAGGCACGTTTCAGTAGAACGAATTCCGAATATTTACTGAAGGAAACAGGAAAAGTAGAACAGATGTACCCGATGCGGGAGGTTCCAGGAGGAGGTTATGTTCATGTCCCATGGAGCAGGCAAGACATTTTGTCATTTACAAATGATTTTCCAAAATTGAGAGAAAAACCAATTGAATGGTACAAGCAGGTTGAGAGGTTTGTGAAGGTTTCAAAGGTTTTGTTAAAGGACCTGGATGGTTTGTTTGACATAGTAGTACCTGCCGATTTATGGACAGACTGTAAAATTACAATCGACTGGCCTAGTGAAGAGTATCCTAGAGATGCAAAGACAGGTGCTCCATCAAATGATGTGATGAAAAAGTATCACCAGGTAATAACTTATTTGAAAGGGAAAATACCACCAAAAGAAACAGATTGGGTAAAAATAGACAGGACTACTCAAGAGGCAAATGAATCGGTACACGCCTACTACGAACGTCTATTACAGGTGTTCAAACAGTACAGTGGTTTTGAAGATATTGGGGACAAAAATATGAGTCAGTTTGTCTATCGATTTGTTTATGGTCTAAAACCAGAGATTTGTCAGATGATTAAGCAACACATGTTATGTTGGCAGGGAAAGCCTATTGATGAAATTTTGAAATATGCTAAATATTGTGGAGATGACATTGAAGACAGGCACAAGAAACTACAAGAAAAAGTGATGTGGGCTCAAGTGAAAATGGCTGAGCGACAAGGAATTAATTTGGATAATCCAACAGAAAGTCAGGGAAAAGAATCTGGAACGAATGGTGACACAGGGAATGGTGGAAAAGTGAGAGGACGAATGAGTAGAGAAGAGGCTAAAAAGAAATTTCCTTGTCATGGATGTGGAAAGTTGGGACATTGGAAGAACGAATGTAAAAAGATTCAAAATAATAATGGCCCAAATCATAATTTAAATCCACAGACGCAGAATGACTCACAGCAAGGTGTAAATCCTCAGAGTCAGTTGCCACCTGCCCCTATACAGGGTAATGTAAGCAGAGCAAAGCACGGTACAGACGTCGGATATCAAGGAGGAAGTGGTAAGAATGAATATGTAACTTCACAGTTTCTTTTACAGGATGATTTTAATCCATATAGTTATCAATGACGGTGCCTAGGAGAGGGGGAGAAGGAGTGCGTACTTGGCGCATCCTTGCCGGTAGATCAGTCAGGTCCATATGTTGAAGGGAAAGTAAAAGGTAATGATATCACTTTTCTTTTGGACACTGGTGCTACCCGTTCTACTGTGAGAACAGCAGACATCCCAGACCTCCCTCTCTCTGGAGAAGTTATCCAAGTTGTAGGTGTAGCAAATCAAAAGATCAGAACACCCCTTACTGAGCCCATGGAAGTAAGAATAGGAAATTTCCGAGAAATGCACCAATTTGTGGTATGTGATTCCAGTCCAGTAAATTTACTGGGCAGAGATTTACTGAGCAAAATGAATTGCACTATTTTTTGCACACCGGATGGTGTTGCAATACAGACCCCGGATGAAGATCATGTATACAAATTCATGATAGCCAAGCAAGGTACGGAAGTAGATGAGATGTTCTCCTTAATAACCAAAGATGAGTTACCAGAAGAGATTAAGAACTACAGTGAACTCTAAGGTATGGGATTTTACTGGGAAAGAAGTAGGTCTTATGGCAAAAATAGACCCAGTGGAGATCACTGTAAAAGAAGGCGCAATTTTCCCAAATACCAGACAGTACAAAATGAGTGCAGAAGTAAAAGCAGGAGTTACTGAAGAAATTTGCAGAATGGTGAAACAAGGCATATTAAAAGAAGTTCTGAGTAGCCCTTGTAGTTCGCCAATTATGGGTTTGAAAAAGCCTAGTGGAAAATATAGGATCGTTCAGGATTTGCGGAAAATTTATAAAATTGTAGTACCTTGTTGTCCTATAGTACCAAATCCTGCAGTGATCCTATACCAGATACCATCGGATGCAGAATGGTTTACCGTGATTGATCTGTGCCAAGCATTTTTCTCAATACCATTGCATCCAGATAGCCAATATCTGTTTTCGTTTAAATTCGAAAACCATGTCTATGTGTGGAATCGTGTTCCTCAAGGGTACACAGAAAGTCCCTCCATTTTTAATCAAATACTGAAAAAGTGTCTAGAAAAATTAGTACTGCCCAGGAGCTCAGTCCTGGTGCAGTACATAGACGACTTATTAGTAGCGTCAAGAACTCATGATGATTGTGTCGCAGATTCAATTGCATTACTCAACCATTTGGCTGAGGAAGGACACAAAGTGTCACCTGAGAAGTTACAATTTTGTACAACAGCAGTTAAATATTTGGGACACCAAATTGAAAGAGGGAAAAGAAGAATAACGTCTGAAAGAATACAAATAATTAAGCAAATGAAAATGCCAGTAACACAAAGAGAAGTGAGAATGTTTCTTGGAATAGTAGGATACTGTCGACAATGGATTATAGGGTTTTCACTACTAGCAAAGCCTTTAATTCAGTTAACCAAAAAGAAAGCAAAAGATCCAGTTGAATGGGATGATGAAAGTGCCAGTGCATTTGTAAAATTAAGAAATGCTTTGTGTGAGGCACCTGCCCTGGGCATGCCTGACTATACAAAAGAATTCACACTGTTTTGCTATGAAAGAGAAAATTGTGCACTTTCAGTGCTAACCCAAAGACATGGA
Organism: Calotriton arnoldi; assembly: GCA_963921515.1. Lineage (NCBI taxonomy): Eukaryota > Metazoa > Chordata > Amphibia > Caudata > Salamandridae > Calotriton > Calotriton arnoldi. The sequence continues at coordinate 75,501 of CAWUFW010022132.1, read as the reverse complement.
CTAGACAGGCGTCCTGTAGCATATTTTTCTGCTACATTGGACCCAGTGGCTGCAGCATTGCCAGGCTGTCTAAAATCAGTTGCTGCTACCTGTATGAGCATTGAACAAAGTGAGTCAATAGTAATGGGATATCCTGTTACAGTGTTTGTCCCACATGCAGTTGTGATCCTGTTGACAAGAACTAGAACTCAGCATCTCACACCTAGTCGGATGACAAGATATGAGCGAATAATTCTAGGAGCTGAAAATGTGACCATAGCTAGGTGCACAGTTGTAAATCCTGCTACATTATTGCCAGATCCATATTGTGAAGAAGTTAAGGACGATCCAGAACATGACTGTTTACAGGTCACAGAGTTGTGTACCAAACCGCGTCCTGACATACAGGAAATGCCCCTGAAGAACCCAGATAGGAGCTGTTTGTGGACGGCTTATGCCTAAGACATGAGGATGGCAAATTGAGCGCAGCCTATGCTGTATGTGAACTTTCTGGAATAGTCGAAGCATCCTATTTACCAGGAGTCAAATCTGCACAAGTAGCTGAATTAATTGCTTTGATCAAAGCCTCCAAAATTGGGAAAAATCTAAAGGTAACCATATTTACGGACAGTCAATATGGGTACGGGGTTGTGCATGATTTTGGCCAACTGTGGATGCAGAGGGATTTCATGACTTCTTCAGGATCCCCAATCAAAAATGGGCAGTTTGTAAAGGAATTATTGGAGGCAATACAATCACCAAAAGAATTGGCAGTGGTGAAATGTGCCGCACACCAGTCAGGAGATGACTGGGTGGTAGCCGGTAACAGATATGCAGATCTAATTGCTCAACATTGTGCCAGAAACAGATTGGCAGTAAACAGAAAAGTCGAAAGGATGGGAATCAGCTGCCAACTTATGCTATGTTCAACACCTGAAACATGGAATGATGTGAAACGATTGCAGGATGATGCTGAAGAGAGTGAAAGAGATGTTTGGATAAAAATAGGGTGTAGACGAAGAACAGATGATGACGTGTGGGTTTATTCAGATGGCAGACCAGTCATGCCTGATTGCCTGATTTCACAAATGGCCAGAATGTACCACGGAGACACACATGTAGGGAGAGATGCCATGATTAGACTTTTCAGACAGAGTTGGTACAATCCAAAGTTTAGGGCTGCAGCAGAGAGTCTTTGCCAGAGGTGTTTAACTTGCCAAATGAATAATCCAGGAAGGAGAACAGTAATTGGTTTGGGAAAAATTGGAAAGGCTGAGGGTCCATTTGTGAGATTGCAGTTAGATTTCATTCAGTTACCACCATGTAAAGGACTGAAATATGTACTTGTCATAGTGTGTCTGTTTTCAAGGTGGGTGGAGGCTTACCCTACTAGGAGGAATGACAGCATTACAGTTGCAAAACTGTTGTTACGAGAACTCATTCCACGGTTTGGTTTCCCAGTAACTTTGGAATCAGATAGAGGGAGTCACTTCAATAACGATGTAATTCGAATAATCTGTGAAGCATTTAAAATTGAACAAAAATTGCACTGTGCGTACCGCCCAGAGGCTTCTGGAGTGGTTGAACAAATGAATGGCACAATAAAATCAAGATTGTCAAAGATGTGTGCATCTACATCGTTAGATTGGCCAGATGCATTGCCTCTTGTCTTAATGGGACTCAGAAGCATTCCTGATAGAAATACAGGATTGAGTCCACATGAAATCATCATGGGAAGAGCAATGAGACAAGCACATGTACCTGGAAATAAACTGCTGAACATAACTGATGATATGGTTCTAGATTATTGCAAGGCATTGGCTGACCTCGTGCGTTCTGTCTCTCACCAGGTTGGAGAAGACGCAGTTTCCAGGCAGCCTGAACAAGAGCATGATCTGAACCCCGGAGACTGGGTGGTAGTGAAGCATCACACCAGAGAAACGTGTTTATCACCCAGGTGGGGCGAACCTTGTCAGGTTATATTGGTTACAAACACAGCAGTGAAATGTGCAGGATTGCCTAATTGGATTCATGTAAGCCACACCAAAAGGGTGCCAGCTCCTGAAGGAAAAGATCCTCAGTCAGCATCAATAGCTGAGGAAGCTGAAGGTTGGCCAGCTGAAGAATCCCAAGTGATAAATTCGGGAGAAGCTGAAGAAGAACAACCGCAGCACAAGTCAGGACTGGATACCAGTGGTTGATATACCAGAAGTTTTCATCAAAACAAGAAGTAGAGCTAGATTTGAGGAAATTAGTGAGGACCAGATAGGTGTAGAAGAAGCAGCTCAGGATAGGGAGAATGAAACAATAAGAGAACCTGAGCAGGCCCAGATAGGGAAAGGAAATTGGGCTCAAATTGACAACAAAACAACAAAGTTTGAGCAGGGACAGACAGGTTCAGAAGAACGCGGTCAGGCTGCAGAAGTACACAGTGCAATAAGCCCTGATCAGAACCAGTTAGAACAAGAAAAACACGTTCAGGGAGAAGAAAACCAAGAAAACATCGAGCAAGAAAACATCAAGCACGAAAACGTCAATCCTGAACAGGGTCAGTTAGTAGAAACTCACACTCAGGCAACTGAAGAAACAACAATAAGACCTGAACAAGAGCAGATAGAAGAGAAAACTGAAATTGAAGAAAATCAACCTGTGCCACACCTTGAAAATAAAAGAGTTTTCGGAAAAGACTCGGAAAGTGGAGATACAGTGCAAACAAAGAAAGTCAGAAAAGGTGATCATTGGCCTAGTGTCATTAAAAGAGTAAAATACCATATAGAAACACGAAGTGAAGATCCAGAACAAGTAAATGAAGTAACAAGCTTATCTGGACAAACAAGTGGGACTGAAAAACGAAAAAGCAAAAGATTGAAACTTGTGAACAATAAGTTTAAAGGTCCTGATTGGACTTATATAATACTTGAAGACTACGAGAGTTCAGAGTCAAGTGAAAGTGGTGACGAAAGAATAAGTGCAGAATTGACTGTTGAAAAAGAAGTGAAACCACCTTGATAAATTAAAGTCTTGAAAGAAATAGAAAAGAAGAAAAGTCTTCTTTTGTCAAAAATGGCTGACGACAGAGTTTCTGGGAGACCGAAACGGAAATGTTGTAAAAGATGCTGTGCTATATGCATATGTAGTTTGGTAATGGTGCTTATAGTGTGGTTAGTTGTGATAGTAGCAATTCCTTACCTTATGATAATGGACAAAAAGATTACCAACGAAACAAAGGGAAGGATAGATAACTTGAAAGGTGATAGAATAAAAATAGAAGCAGAAGATGAACCAGAGTTTTATCATGTAGTAACAGATAATGATACTAGTTTAAATGTTTTTACTAAATTATTGTTTCAGTACGTAGATACAATGGAAATTAGCGATTGTTATGTCTGTATGAAGTTACCTGAATCAGTAGCAGAAGGTTTAACATATCATCATTTGCCTTTAACTTATGGCATATCATGTAGTGTACTAACTAGTTTATTTTATAGAACAGGGAAACTTCAGTATTATTATTCAAATGTAGATGTGATATTTTCAGAAGTTCCTAATCAAAGAATCTGAACCCAGGGCTTAGTAGTCAAGATGCACAATTTATAGGAGAATTTTTCTTAACAATGAAGTCGATAGACATAACACATGCACATAGAAGCAATCTAACATGTTCATTACGCGAGGAAGAAAAGATATTTTTGAACTTAGTTGAGAATAGAAGACAGAATTTCCAAAAGAAAGCGTCTGAGCATAAAGCTCATCTTTCACCGTGGGCTGAGAAAGAGGGTATTTACACACCTAGCAAAGCTCAAGCTGCTATGGCTCTGGATTTTGTAAAGACAGGGAAAATTTGTCTTCATAGGTTAAATGCTGATTATAACAATATTTTTATTGGTACCAGTGAATGTGAACATAATTTCTTAATTCTTGGAGGTTGGGGACTAAAAGGAGGAACAGATTCAGTTTTTCCTGGAATTTATTATGTGTGTGGGAATAAGGCTTACTTTAGGCTTCCTGCACGGTGGTATGGAAGTTGTTATTTTGGAATAGTTTTTCCAAAAGTATACCACGTAAAAAGAAACGCTGGGAGCAATGAAAATAATAGTGAATTAACACGTAGTAAAAGAGCTAGTTTTACAGAAATTGTAGGTGATATATGTGGTGCATTGATACCTTCAGTGGGAGTAATTCTGAACTCAAGGAGAATATATAAATTGTCTACAGTGGTTGATCGTTTATCAACGGATACTGCTGGAGGATTTCTAATGATTAATGCGGAGATGGTTGCGATTAGATCTATGGTTATGCAAAATCGACTTGCTCTTGATATAATATTAGCAAAAGAGGGCGGAGTCTGTAAATTGTTGAAAACGAAACATTGTTGCACGTATATTCCTTACAAAAGTGCAGAAATTGGAACGTATATAAAGAATATAACAAAACTTGAGAATGAACTGAAACCACTGGAAGTTGATAGTGTATGGGAAAGATTGACAAATAGCATTGTGTCAATTGGTACCTGGTTTACTAAAGTAGGAAAAGGACTTATAGGTCAAATATTAGTACCCTTAGTAGGGATAGCAATAATAGTATTGTCAAAAATGATATGGTGCAAATGTTGTAAAAAGAATGAAACATATAGAATGACAGGAAAAGGCAAGAAACGGAAATTTGATGAAATTGAATTAGAAGATCTGAAAAGTGAAATATACAAGAAACTGAAAGGAGAGGATAAGAATAGAAAATGTAAAAGTGAAAGTGTGACCGAAATATGCTAGAAGTTGACATCTGGTTGTGGGTAATTTTGATGGCTCAGAAACGCCATCAGAGAGGGTATTGATGGAGCAAGGACTCACAATGAGACTTGCTCGTAAACAATCTTCTCACAGTATTAATTAATCTGTACTAAACCTTGTAATGTCATTATTAATAATGTGCAAACACTACATCTTATCTGAGAGACGCTTGCCTATGTGTTTAAAACTAATAAGTAATCCTTGTCTAATGCAAAATGGCCACTAAAGCGCGGGAATTCTACTGCGCATGTGTCAACCATGTCACATGGTATGACGTCTTTCTTTGCTTGGAGGGAATCTTTGCTTCTGCGCAGTGTATGCTAAAATGGCTGCTTTATGTTCTCACATGCTAAAGCCTTCGCGTTGCTGAAATTAATAATGTAGTATTCTAACGCTACTAATGCAGGATTGATTTTATAATTAAATGGGAATAGAGTAGAAGTAGGGGGTATACAGTGAAAACATTTATTTTTTTGATTTTAATATGTTTCTTCTTTGATTTCTATTAGTTCGTAAATTGGGCCTGGGTTAACTGAACAGCAGCTCAAGAGCCATGGAACCTGCGCATGTGCTCTGAAACTAACAAGACAAAACGATGAAGTCAACTTGGAAAATGTCCAAGGACATGACCCGCTGGTCACCTTCACCGTGCATCTGAGATGTCCTAAATTTGATACATATTGTATACACTTTGTATTGAAAATTGTCGTGAGACGGGTGGGAAATAAAGCAAATGTATTAATTGTGAGGGGCGGTATTTTAAAACAATGGACTTTAAGAAATTGAACTAAATTGTCATGGTGTGAGGATCAACCCCCTGTCCCTGTCCAATCAGAAGTAGTGGGCCCATAATTTTGAAACATTAATGGGAGGTACCTGGGTGTAGAAGGGTATAATAGATATAGAATTAGCTAATTAGTTAGAACAGGCTTTGGGTGCTCAACGAGCTGATCGATTGCAGACTGAACCGCTGTCCAGAGAGGTCCTGAGGTGGGGGCGGCGGATTCCATTAGAAAGAAGACACAGAAGAATCGAGGAGGAAACGAAGTGTCAGAGAGGGGAACGACGCAGGCGTCGTTGGTAGAGAGGTCATCTATCCTGTCTTGAACCTGGTCCGGAGGTCTTGGTCTTCTTCCTTTCTTGGGAACCCTCTTCCAACTCCTTGGCCAAGGGGTTTGGTTTTCACACCTTTAGGTAACTATAAATGCGTAATCTAGTTTGTACTGCTGTCTCTATCTTCTCTTTTCTGAGGGACCGTCATTGATGCTTAATAGGTGATATTATAGTATACTTCCTCCTTGATATGCGATTAAGTATTAAGTGCATTGTAATTTACTCTGCTAAAGAATTTAGATAAACATTTTAAAACTTCCTGAGTCAGTGGTTATTTCAGGTGGTTAATGAAAATTATGTTTTGTACATTCTCATTTTATCCCCAATTATCAAAGGTCCATTGGTAAGTCATTACTCTTCAATCAGGAAAGGTAATTGGTAGCAGGGATTTTGATAAAGAGTACAACTGATTTCCCCCCCAGCGGTGATTGCTAGTTAGTGTGAATGAATGGGCCCAGGTGAGTATTCAGTGTATGAATGGTTGTTGCTAGTAATCCGCTGGATCAGTATCTCTGCAGATCTCAAGATATTTATTGACGGTTATATTATAGGTAGTTGATGATTATCAGAATGGATTTTTATCTAGTAAAGATAAGAGTATAAATGTCACGATACATGACCAAACCCTCTTTCAGCTGAAGAGTCCTCTCATTAATTGGACATATCTATCTATGATGAGTTATGATAGTTTCACAATCGTTCCCTCATTTGTCTTTTTCGATAAAGCAACAGTCCCTTTGTTACAAGACAATTTTCTTCATCATATGCATTTTATTAACTGTTTCTCAAGCTACTTCTACAGTGCTGTGTATTCATCAAGGTAAAGCAACCAATTGTAGAGTAAGGTATTCATTTCACCAGAGAAAAGATGAGAGTTTGCCTCACTTGAATATTCTTTTCATCTTAGAAGTTATATTACATTTATAAAGTCCATACAATCTACTGGTTATGTGGATTCATAACTAAGTGATGCTGTCTTTCTCAATCTTGAAAGCAAAGGTTTTGAAGTTCTGCATTGAAATTCCCACACAGTAACCATACTTCAAAATAATTAATTTTATATTCTGACACTTTGCCATAATGTGAAGTACCTTGCCTTCAGAACTCTTACATCCGCAAACCATAAGCCATTTTCGCCTTTTATGAGAGGTAATTTACAGAGGGATGGATTTAAAACATATGAAGGAATAATTATTTAAACATTTTAAGACGTTAGTTACCAATGTCACATATCAAATTGGACAGGCATTTTCTCATATTCAAGATACATTTATTGTTGATTATTGAAATCATAACAGTATCAAATATTAAAAGAAACTACAAATGGCAACCCTCTAAAATACAGAAATAAAATTTTTTTTTTATGCTGTTGTTGTGATAGACATATTAATCTACAATACTAAAAAAATAGCTTCATTTACCATCAAATCCATGCAACAACGACCAAAGGTTTCAACAAACGTTCCTTCATGAGACTTGGACAAAACAAGATTGATAGGCTGTATTAGGGTGGTCTTCTCGCAAACTTTTCTCCTTCTCCCATCCTGTTTTGCTGAATTTGTTTTTGTTGGCTTTAGAAATCTGACCTTTACCACTGCTAACTAGTGCTAAAGTGCTTGTGCTCACTCCCTAAAACATGGTAAAAATGTCTTACACCTGATTAGCGTATCATTTACTTATATGTTCCTATAAAAGTGGTATACCATACACCCACGGCTGGTAAATTAAATGTTACTAATGGGACCGCAGCACTTATTGTGCCTGGGTGCAGTCTTAAGCAGCAAATTCGACCTGGCAAAATAAACCACTTGACAGGCCTATAAGCCCCTTTTTTTAATACATATAAGCCACCCCTACGGTAGCCCCTAAACAACCCACAGGGTAGGGTACAGTGCATTTAAAAAGTGTGACATGTACTTTTAAGTTTTACAAGTGAAAACTCACAAAATCGTTTTTCTGCAAGGATCCCCCCTGACCTCAAGTCTCATCAACGCAAACATGATCCCTCTAGCCAGCAACATCCACTCTCATGACATCAACGTCGTCTCCTACCCTGATGACAGCCAACTCATTCTCCACCTCATGGTCAATACGACCAGTACCTGTATCAAGTTAAGTGCCTCCATTACTGAAATCTCCCACTGGATAAAGACCAACTGTCTGATGCTGAACACCGACAAGACCGAAATTGTAAACTTCGGAAAGGCACTTTGCCGTGGGGCTCCACCTGGTGGCCAACAGAGCTAACACCGACTCCCAATCCTACAACCCATGCCAAGAACCTCAAGATCGTCATCGATGGCAAACTTGACATGACCACCTTAGTCAATGCCGTCACCACCTCATACTTCCATACCCTGAAGATGCTGAGAATGGCTTCCAATCAGCATCCAGAAAACCATCATGCATACCCCTATCACATAGAAGCTGGACTACGTGAACACCTTCTATGCTGGGATCATCAAAACACCCAAAAAAAGGCTGCAGACCAGTCAAAACTCCTCAGCAAGAATCATATGCACTTCCAACACCACACTCATATCACATCACACCTGAAGGAGTTCCAGTGCCTCCCCATACACAAACAAGCACATTTTAAACCCCTCACCAACACTTTCCAGGCAGTACATACCTCAGCAATCGCATCTGCTTTTACAAAGCTTCCAGACACCTCAGCTCGTCTGGACTCCTACTTACACACATCCCGTAGATATGTAAAACCAGATCCGGCGTTTGAGCCTTCTCCTACATCACTCCTTAAGCTTGCAATGACCTCCCGCTACACATAAGAGCCTCCTCCTCACTTCTTGAATTCCACAAGAATCTGAAGACCTGGTTTTTGGCGCAGTCCCACTCAGCCCTAAGTTAGTTAGACTCACACCTGCTCTGCGCCAGGATAGCCTCCTGGATGATAGTGCACTCTACAAATAAAGTGGAAACAGTAGAAAAAAGTTGTGCAGATATTTTTGTTGAACATGTTGGCAAATAGAGTTACTAAATAATCCTGTGCTTTTAGATCTCCATAGCTACATTCCATGTAAAAGGAATGTTGTCCTTTAAGAAACAGTTTGCTGTGAAATCCCACATAAATATTTTTCAATTTTCCTTTCAAATTATTAATATAACAAACCATTAGTCCAGGCAGGTAGCAAGTTTAAGGTGCTTAAAGAGTAGTTTATGTAATAAACTCATGTATTGTATGCTTCTGTCTTGTAACATGAGGCAATTTTACTCTGTCTTAGGTCTAAATTACATTTTGCTGCACATCTCTCACTCTGAAGCAAAATTTATTGAAGGTAACCTTTGCTAGTAATTGTTGTCCTATTAAGCAAAAATCAAGCCAAATTTGTGCTTGTGTGACAGATTGTGGTTGGTATAACACACTTTAAACAAAGGCCACTGGGTAAGATCAAGCCAGGTGGCCACACACCCAGGAAGCTCCTTGTGTGTGTATGAAAGAACAGGAGAAATTTAGCTCAAATCACTGTAAAGATGCTGTGGGTTGTTGGGTGTATTGGTTCAGTAAAAATACGTTTTGTGGCAAAGTTAAGACTAAATGCCATATTTTTTATCTTCAGATAATGACCACCTGACTCTAGCTAGACAACAGTTTGCCATGCCCCAATTTTCAGCTGATTTCTGACAAACACCATGACTTATCTTACTGGAGTTAATCTCCAGCCTATTATCTTTATTGTATTCAGAGACTAACAGTAGTATGATCAAATATCGATGTGTCATCGTCATACTGAAGATGGGGAAGTGGCCTATCCCCTTATCTTGGGAGATATGTTGGAAAGGTTGAAATTGAGTGCAAGCCTCTAGATCCATGGTGTACAGACTACTTTAAGTCACAAGTTGTATATAAGTGGTATATATTTTCTGACACTTTCTTTTCTCTCTGCTTTCAGACAGCACTCAATACTCAGATCCATGACGCTGGCTCTTCCGAGGACTTTCACACTGTGCATCAAGCATGCTACCAACCAACACAAATGTTGATCCCTCATGAAAGGGCTTAGTAACTGCCCTGAGTAGCTAATATGAGTGCAAAGAACATTATTCCAATGAAAGACCTTGATGCTGGAAATCCTACATTTTATCCGTAATATAGAGTGGTATTCACATTAGTTAACAGGAAGTTACATTACACTTAATGGTCCGTAGGCTGAATTGAGCCTGGATTCTATTATTAGAATGTCGATTGAGAGATTCTTATGTATGTGGGGGTGTCTGTGTATGAAAGTTGACTGACTTTATTCTTAGTAGTCTGATAGAATGACATCAATAATGAGTCTCATGCCCTACATTCTAAGTAGTCCTAGTAATCTGAACTACAAGCCAATCAAGCAAGTGATTCTTCAGTATATAACTCTGAGTCCATGGCGATGTCACTATGCTATACACATTTGCTTCCTGCAGGAAATTGGGTTATTAATTGAAGGGGGTGGAAGCCCCACTCATGCAACAACAATCCACAAACATTCACTTAACCTATGCTTAACCCTTTGGTGCTTGGCACAAAGCAGTCAGACTTAACTTAGAGGCAACATGTAAAGTATTTAAGCAGCAAACAGTACCAAAGTGAAAACTCAACACATAAAAAAATCCCAAACAAATTTAGGAGAACAGGGTAAGTTTTCATTAATAAAATGATGTCACAATGACAACAATCCAATCAGTAGAACCAGAGATATGTTAGTGAAAATAGCGTCTAAAAGCCCAAACCACCACTGAGGCTATCTGGTTGTGCTGGACGGGCACAAAGTCTCAAGTCCAGGGCAACCGCAATAGATCCAGGCCGTGCACAGTACCAAGTGTAGCCTGCTGGAAGTTGTACGTTATGTCCTTGGAGTGAGGTCTAAGTGGCCTCCAAGGTTTTGTATGGTTCAGTGCCAGTTCCCATGAAGTTTGCAGCTGTGCAGTGAGGCATTGCGTGGCTTTACGTCGCTCACTGTTGGTTCAGAAGAAGATTTTTGCTGTGCAGCAATGCTTTGCGATACTTTACATTGCTCGGCGTCGGTTCCGAAGAAGCTTTTAGCTGTGTGGTGATGCTTTGCGGGACTCCGCATTGGTCAGCTTCAGTTCGATGAAGCTCTCAGCTGTGTGGCAAGGCTTTGTGGGAATTCGATTTGCTCAGTGTCTGATAGAGATTTCAGCTGTGTGGTGAGGCTTTGCAGGGCTTAGTGTCACTTTGCGCCAGATTTGATGGAACCTTCAGTTAGGCAATGAGGAGTTCTCCAAGGGTCCAAGACCTGGGGAGGCACCTCTAGGGGATCTGGGACTCACTACAAAAGAGACCAGCAATAGGCTCAGGCGAATATAGCATGTTACAACGCATGCTTTTACTTCGCGTTCTATTACAACGCGGTCGTTACAACGACCGCGTTGTTAGAACACAATACCTTTACATCGCAAGCCATTAGATCGACTTGCTGTAGGGGGCGCGCTGGACTTAGGAATAGTATAATTTACTATTCCAACTCCAGCGTGCGCAACAGTAGGGAAGGTGTTGGAATAGTAAATTATACTATTCCTTAAGTTAGAGTGCCCTCTACAGCAAGTCGATCTAATGACTTGCAATGTAAAGTATCTCGTTCTAACAACGCGGTCGTTGTAACGACCACTTTGTAAGTGTAACGCGATGTAATGACAGCGTTGTAAACGCTGTTTCCCGGCTCAGGCAAGTCCAGTTATAAGTCCAGGCAGGGCTAGTTGCAGCAGGTTAGCTGGGCAGTTTCAGGGAGGCCTCTGAAGCTTGTTGGATCCCCATAACTCACACAAGAGGTCAGCCTACTGACCCTTGAAGTCACTCTGGGTAGCCTGGGATAATCAGAGGCAGGTCCAATCTTACTTCCCAGGCAGGAAGGCAGTCCTTCAAACAGCAGGGCCGGGTAGTCCTACTTCTGTAACTTCCACAGGTCCAGGAGTTTCTTTACGGTGGTTTTGAGGGTCCAATATTTATAACTGGTGCCAGCCTTAGTGTGTGGGGGGACCCTGACCTACCCCCACATCTGGGTCTGGAAGGGTCCAAACTCTCTGAGGTGACAAAAGACTGGTGTCAGATTCCTTTGTGTGTGCTGGAGGCAAGCCCGTTTCAAGTGTAAGTGGGGCAGAGTACAGCTCAGCCCCTTCCTCCTCGCAGGATGTCCCATCCTGTCCACACCTAATCCCCTTTGTGTCACTGTCTGAGAGGAATACACAAACCCCAACAGTAGGTTCATTCACAGTCATGTGACCCGGGACACTGGTAGAAGGCATAAATGGTCTGGAAAATAAAAAATGCCAACTTTATAAAAGTGGCATTTGCAGAGCTGTGACTTAAAAGCAAACTTACCTTTGAATAGGAATTTAAATTACAATTAATTTGAGTCTAAAGACCAAATCTCTATCGGCTCTCAATCCAACGTTAGCACTTATTAAATGTAATAAGGTAACTCAGTGTTAGTCAATGGGAGGAATAGGCCTTACAATAGTGAAAAACAACATTTGACTACCAGGAAATGTAAAACTTAAGTACACATGCCCTACTTTTAAATACCAAGCACCGTGCCCTAGGTGCTTTTTGGGGTCTATCTTATGGATGGCTTGTAAGAATTAAATAGGAAGGTTTAGGCCTGGCAAAAGGTTTTATTTTGCCAGGTCGAAATGGCAGTTTAAAACTGTACTACACTGACAGGACTGAGATGTTTTATATGGCTACCTTTAGTGGGTGGCATTATTGGTGCAGCAGTCTCACTCGTACTGTGGAATTTACAGGCCCTGGGTAAATGTGGTAGCATATTCTGGGGACTTACAAGTACATTAAATGCCCCGGTAACCTAAAGCCAACAATAATGATTTCAGCAAAGCAGGAGGGGTGAAGGAAAACGTTGGGGTTACCCTGCAGGTCCAAAGCTCCCCTTGCCTTTTAATCATGAAATTGACTATGAAAAATAATTCACCATAGCTAAAAAAAACTGGACTGGGAATTGTGAGCTTGGTCCGCGGTGCACTAATGAGGTCATTTGTTTTTTTATTTAATGCCAATAGGAACATGTCAGAGCTTTAAAAGCTCATATTTAAGTCTGTCTCCCAGGAGTAACACATTGCAAATAAACCCTAGACTGGCCCCTTCTTGTATACAGTATTCTGGGAATACATTTTACACATAATCAAAAGTTGTCAGTGAGCAGATAAGGCACATTAAATCGAGAGATTTACTTTCTGCTGAAAGTATTATAACAAGGAACTTGTGGCAGAACGTTCATTTTAGTTCACAACTGATGAAGAAAGCAAGCTCGCCTTGGAATGATTTACAAACAGATCATTCGTTTCACCTTCACATTGTCAGTGCCACACTGACAAAGAGTGAGATACCTCGATGTATAATCTGTTCATTTCACGAGCTACATACTGCAAGAAAATGAGAAGCATTATTACACATTACTCACATAACACACAACTCATCGCAACTACATTCAAAAAAGACACCGTCAGATGTTTTTAATGATTAAAATAATGTTAATTATTGAATAACAAAGATGAGAAATACCACTACTTACCGAAGCTTCCCGTTAAAAAGCAATTACACTCAATGAAAAAAACATCCCCTTACTTAAAGCGTCTTTTAATATCTAAACCCTTAAAAGTTATTTTAATAAAACTAACATTGGGCACTGGTGTGCCCAGCTGTTTGCTGATTACATAGTAAATTATATTATCAATGGCATCGTTTCATATGACATCACAAAGGATATCACCAATTATTATTATTACTGAAACATCAGGTCAATAACTGCATCATAAATCCTCAGTGGCCCCTCCCTTATGATACTTGCAATATCATTGCATAAAACAGCTTTTGTACAAAGAGCTGTTCCATAGGTGAACAAAGCGATACCAAAGGGGATGATGGACGGAGCGTTTGAGCAAATCAAACACTCACCCCCAGTCAACTGATCTGGGTTTAATCCATCATCATTCTTTAGCTCACTCCACCACCCCAGTTCAGACATGGCCATATGCAAATCAGTCTGACCCTGTGCCTCATGGGAACAGTCCAGCCCAAACTGCCAAGCCATGTCTTCCCTGACCGGAAACAAGCATCCTGGGACCGGTTTCTGGCTATTCAGCCGTCATCAGCCAGGCTAGCTTGAATCCAGTGGCAAAGTGAGCAAGGGACCCACGTCTGGGCATACCCTGCCAACTTAGGGCGAACAAAGCGATACCAAAGGGGATGATGGATGGAGCGTTTGAGCAAATCAAACACTCACCCCCAGTCAACTGATCTGGGTTTAATCCATCATCATTCTTTAGCTCACTCCACCACCCCAGTTCAGACATGGCCATATGCAAATCAGTCTGACCCTGTGCCTCATGGGAACAGTCCAGCCCAAACTGCCAAGCCATGTCTTCCCTGACCGGAAACAAGCATCCTGGGACCGGTTTCTGGCTATTCAGCCGTCATCAGCCAGGCTAGCTTGAATCCAGTGGCAAAGTGAGCAAGGGACCCACGTCTGGGCATACCCTGCCAACTTAGGGCGAACAAAGCGATACCAAAGGGGATGATGGAAGGAGTGTTTGAGCAAATCAAACACTCACCCCCAGTCAACTGATCTGGGTTTAATCCATCATCATTCTTTAGCTCACTCCACCACCCCAGTTCAGACATGGCCATATGCAAATCAGTCTGACCCTGTGCCTCATGGGAACAGTCCAGCCCGAACTGCCAAGCCATGTCTTCCCTGGACCGGAAACAAGCATCCTGGGACCGGTTTCTGGCTATTCAGCCGTCATCAGCCAGGCTAGCTTGAATCCAGTGGCAAAGTGAGCAAGGGACCCACGTCTGGGCATACCCTGCCAACTTAGGGCGAACAAAGCGATACCAAAGGGGATGATGGACGGAGCGTTTGAGCAAATCAAACACTCACCCCCAGTCAACTGATCTGGGTTTAATCCATCATCATTCTTTAGCTCACTCCACCACCCCAGTTCAGACAAGGCCATATGCAAATCAGTCTGACCCTGTGCCTCATGGGAACAGTCCAACCCAAACTGCCAAGCCATGTCTTCCCTGGACCGGAAACAAGCATCTTGGGACCGGTTTCTGGCTATTCAGCCGTCATCAGCCAGGCTAGCTTGAATCCAGTGGCAAAGTGAGCAAGGGACCCACGTCTGGGCATACCCTGCCAACTTAGGGCGAACAAAGCGATACCAAAGGGGATGATGGACGGAGCGTTTGAGCAAATCAAACACTCACCCCCAGTCAACTGATCTGGGTAATCCATCATCATTCTTTAGCTCACTCCACCACCCCAGTTCAGACATGGCCATATGCAAATCAGTCTGACCCTGTGCCTCATGGGAACAGTCCAGCCCGAACTGCCAAGCCATGTCTTCCCTGGACCGGAAACAAGCATCCTGGGACCGGTTTCTGGCTATTCAGCCGTCATCAGACAGGCTAGCTTGAATCCAGTGGCAAAGTGAGCAAGGGACCCACGTCTGGGCATACCCTGCCAACTTAGGGCGAACAAAGCGATACCAAAGGGGATGATGGACGGAGCGTTTGCGCAAATCAAACACTCACCCCCAGTCAACTGATCTGGGTTTAATCCATCATCATTCTTTAGCTCACTCCACCACCCCAGTTCAGACATGGCCATATGCAAATCAGTCTGACCCTGTGCCTCATGGGAACAGTCCAGCCCGAACTGCCAAGCCATGTCTTCCCTGGACCGGAAACAAGCATCCTGGGACTGGTTTCTGGCTATTCAGCCGTCATCAGCCAGGCTAGCTTGAATCCAGTGGCAAAGTGAGCAAGGGACCCACGTCTGGGCATACCCTGCCAACTTAGGGCGAACAAAGCGATACCAAAGGGGATGATGGACGGAGCGTTTGAGCAAATAAAACACTCACCCCCAGTCAACTGATCTGGGTTTAATCCATCATCATTCTTTAGCTCACTCCACCACCCCAGTTCAGACATGGCCATATGCAAATCAGTCTGACCCTGTGCCTTATGGGAACAATCCAGCCCAAACTGCCAAGCCATGTCTTCCCTGGACCGGAAACAAGCATCCTGGGACCGGTTTCTGGCTATTCAGCCGTCATCAGCCAGGCTAGCTTGAATCCAGTGGCAAAGTGAGCAAGGGACCCACGTCTGGGCATACCCTGCCAACTTAGGGCGAACAAAGCGATACCAAAGGGGATGATGGATGGAGCGTTTGAGCAATTCAAACACTCACCCCCACTCACCCCCAGTCAACTGATCGGTAGAACCGAGGCACAAGAAAAGAGAAAAAGAAACGTGCAAAACAAGAAAAGGGGGCAGGGTAGAAACACCCTGACCCCCTAGGCCTGCTCAGGGGGTCCCACAAGGATATATACATTCACTCACTAACACACCCATACACACACTCACCCACCCATACAGTCCATCACAGATGCACTCTTGAAACCATGCACCCAGTGACTCACCCACTCACATCTATGCACAGAGTCACACACACCCCACCCACACAAACACTCAGGCACCCATACAGATACTCAGACAACCAATCAATAACCCATATAGACACTCATGTAGCTATTCACAAACCCATGCAGCCGCTTACACACCAACAGACAGACGGATACAGACATTCACACAGTTTAGTCACTAACCCATGCAATCAGTAAGATACGTTTAATCACTCACTTATAGAGTCAGTCATGCACCTCCTAAATCATCCATTCAGACACTTATACACCTACTCATTCTTCAATGCGACTTTCTCTATATATATTAAACATATTTAAACTTTACAGAAACACACAGTCACTGGATGATGTCATCAGTGATGTCATTTGAGATGTCATCAGTGATGTCATCAGTGATGTCACTGACCATGTCATGAGTGATGTAATATGTGACATCATCAGCAGTGCATTGCGGGCGCGAGTTATAGTTAGCTGAACTAACTATAACGGGGGAATTTCACTGGTTTTGTACGAGTGAAATGTCCAACTAACTATAACTTTCCCTAAAACCTATGGTTTTTTCAGTGAATATATATATATATATATATATATATATATATATATGTATGTATGTATGTATGTGTGTGTGTATATATATATATATATGTTAGAACAATCCTTACGGGTGAATAAGGAGGCGGCACACCAGTGGCATCCACAGAGGATTTATTGCAGCAAAGAACAACGCGTTTCGGCCGGGCGGCCTTCGTCAAGTTCAAAGGTCAATGCTTCAAGCCCCATTGAAATACACATCAAGTCAGAATAGAGATAAAAACATCCGATATTCGCATAAATAACAGATTATATTCAAAATGACTTGAAACTCGAAATGCATATTAGAATTAGGCTCCGATTCATAGTGACTAATAATAATTGTCACAATATATTCGCAATTCATATATACTGTGAGCATGAATCCCCAATCTAGTATTGCACCAAACCCGGGAAAATAGAATATATACAACTAATAAAGTTATTTGGATAACTTTATTAGTTGTGGACGAGATTAGGACATTGATGCCAATTTCTTCTATGTCCATTATGTCACGTGATCGGGCTTTTTACGCTCCGGTTCACGGCTGTGTCTAGTGGAATAACTGGTTGATTTCCGATGCAGATTTCATATGCATTGACATTGCGAACTGTATCACTGAGAAGGTATTGTGTTAACCATGTATTGATTACACCGTATATCACTTGATGGATATATATATTCTATTTTCCAGGGTTTGGTGCAATACTCGATTGGGCTTGAAGCATTGACCTTTGAACTTGACGAAGGCTGCCCGGCCGAAACGCGTTGTTCTATGCTGCAATAAATCGTCCGTGGATACCACTGGTGTGCCGCCTCCTTATTCACCCGTAAGGATTGTTCTGACGTTTCTGAGGTCTGTTTGTCAACCACGGCAGGCACCGACAAAGAAAGGCAGGCTACGGCATTTTTCTGGCAAACATAAGTGGACTGTATATATATATATATATATATATATATATATATATATATATATACATCCCGTGAGTGCTCAGTGTCTGCTTGGAGCTTTATTATGTTTACGTGATTCACCCTCACGTTTTTCATGCCAAAGCAACCGTCCAGAGTTCGGCAGCAGGGTGAAATCTGGGAGCTTTAATTGAAATCCTGCCAGAACCGCCGTTGGCTGAAATGCAACAATTTCCTACCAACTAGGTTGTCATTTATTAATTTAATTTGATGGGATGCAGTCATAGAGACGCAAACTGTGGTAATGTGCGCGAATCAGAAATAACGGCAGCGGCGAGGCACTTCTGTTTGGAGGCATGATGGCTTTTACTCTACAAAGGACTGTGCGGATTCTGCCCTCATGTATGGTACATTTTAAACATTTCGGGTTTTTTTCTATGCAAGATTCCATGCTGCATTGTCTATAAAAGACTGTAAAGGTTTTTAAATAAGAGAAAAACCAAGTGTTTACCATTTGGACTCTAACAACAGATATATATGTTAATATGGCGGCCACTAATACCAGCATCTTGCATTAAGAACTTTGGCAGTCCTTTGTCTCTGGCATTTTAAACGCTCCTCCAATGAAATCACTCTTGAAGGATTTTAAACATGCGTTGCTTTTTGATGAAGTTTTCACGAGCACTGAAGAAGGCAGAATGCCGAAATGCATTTGCTCATAATAAATCATCAATGTCCCGTGAGTGCTCAGTGTCTGCTTGGAGCTTTATAATATATATAAACATGAAGGTCTTTATCAAGGAAGGGTTGATCTGTACTTCACTGTTCCGCATAGAAACAGCGGGAAATTCTATTCTCGAGGCTAGGAGCAGTCATCCCAGACCCCTGAAAAACAGTATTCCATATGGAGAACTGTTGCGGCTGAAAAGAAACTGTTCAAGAAATAGTGATTTCATATCGGCAGCACATGATGCCATTGAAAGATTTAAGATACGGGGCTATCCAGATCAGCTGCTTCAGAAAAACTTTGATAGAGTAAATAAAATACCCAGACACTGTCTTTTAATAGGAAAGCAACAACGAAGTAACAATGACACCAATAGCCTTAGATTCATTACGACCTTTTCAAGAAGCTCAGAGAGATTACATCATATACTAACTCGCAATTGGCATATTCTCAAAACCGACTCTGTCATTGGGCGAGATATATCAGATTACCCCAAAATAACATACAGGCGTTCTCGCTCCTTGAAAGATACATTGGTGCAAAGTCATTTGGACTCTATTCCTTACAATCCTAGATTGAGTAACATCACTGGATTTTTTCCATGCTCCAAATGTAAAGCATGTAGAAACAGTACAAAAATCTTAACTTATCAAGTTCCTGGAATGTCCGGTCCCAAGAAGATCACTAAGTTTCTTACATGCAATACACCGTTCTGTGTGTATAGTCTGGTCTGCCCCTGCAATTTACAGTACATAGGCAGCACGATACATCCGACTAAACGCAGGATTCTGGAACATGCAAGGGCTATTGAAAGAAACGGCCTAACCTACCCTGTAGCTAGGCATTTTGCCCGTTTCCACGAGAGCAATAGAAACCTATTGAAATTCTACTGTCTCAACCATGTTCCAATACATGAACGTGGTGGGAACAGAGAATTAAAATTACGGAGACTGGAATCCAGATTTATTATTGACCTCCAGACCAGGGCTCCTCTAGGTCTTAATACAGAAGAAGAGCTAGCAATACACTTAGGCTAGTGGTCATCTCGTACTGTTTTATAGCTAATTGTAATCTTTCGTTGAATAAGTTCTCATTATTATCCATGATTGATACATTAACAACTCTGGTTATGAATTCATGAATTTTTGTATGAATTTTTGTTGCAATTTTGTCATGAATTTTTCCTGGCACTTTGTAAATATTGTACATAGGATATTAATTTTGTTCTCACTCACTGATCGGATAAAGATATATACCGATGAATGAATGGCTTGCTGTGATATCTCAGAGTCTAGAATGAGTTATTACTATGATTAGCTAAATTTATGATGCTTGCCTCACATATTCTAGGCTTAATGCCCATTCAGGGCCAGATATTTTTCTCTTTGTCCATTGTATGTGCGTTAAATATATTTATATAGGCAATAATTATGTGAAATCACTGATGAATTATTCATGGCATGTGAGTATTGAGATTTGTTAATTAATGCAAACGTAGCTATGGACTGTAATTTACTGGCCCATCCAGGGCGGGATTTTGTGGATTGGTCATCATTTATAATGTACTTTATTAATTTTAGGACAGATATGAATATCCTTAATTAATTGTTGAATGATCATCAAATGTTATCAAATGGTGAATTATACATATGAATGTGAATTGTATAACATTCTAAGATGGCCGACAAAGTACACATCTATAGTCCGTTAACTATGTTCATTGTTTATTTTGCCCCGGAAGTACTACCTCCATGAGTATGTAAGTGTTTGGCGGTGCCTCCGTCTCTGTTTACAGTTTGGAAAAAGGCGCGAAGCCGAAACGCGTCCTGTTTGTTTAACCCGGTAAATTCAACACCGAGTTTTTCACCCTTAACGGAGTGCGGTTTCTTCACTTGGCGACGAGTGGGGTTTGGAGCTGTATATATATATATATTCACTGAAAAAACCATAGGTTTCAGGGACGTTATAGTTAGAAATTAGCATTTAAAAAACCTTAGAAATTCAATGAAAAAACCATAGGTTTCGGGGACGTTATAGTTAGTTGAACATTTCACTCGTACAAAACCAGAGAAATTCGGCCCCGCAATGCACTGCTGATGACGTCACATATTACATCACTCATGACATGCTCAGTGACATCACTGATGACATCTCAAATGACATAACTGATGACATCACTGATGACATCATCCACGTGATCATCTGATGCACCTCCTCACACCCTAATAAAACCTTTCATACACCCACTCTAAAATACAGACTACCAATATCAAAACTATGGACAGACCAATAGCAGTTAGTACATACCCGCTCAGTGATTCATACGTCTACACACACATCCACCCACTAACCCATACAGTCACTTATACACGCAGTCATTCATCAATACAGCCACTGATATATCCACTCATACACCCATATAGACACTTACACACTGACACTCACCCAAAGAGTTACTCAAAACCTAGTCAGTCACCCAAAGAATTAATTACACTGCCTTTTACTCACCTATGCAGTTATACACACACCACGTCACTTATTCATACAGATACGTACTGTCTTCAACAATTACTGACATAAGCACACACTTATCCATGCAGCCACTGTCACAATCACTCACGGTCACATATACTCACTTATATACTCCAACACTCACAAATACTGCCTTTTACATATGTAGTTACTTACACATATATCACTAAGACATCCATTCACTCACCAACACAGCTATACGTACACTCACTCACTCATACACCCCCTAACACACGCACTCATAAACGCATACACCCGGTGAATCACCCACTCACACATCCATGCAGGGAGTCACACACCCCCCACCCACACAGACACTCAGGCACCCATACAGGTTCTCAGACAACCAATCATTCTTCAATATACCTTGGCATATATAGATATAACATTCTTGAAATTTTTAGAAACACTCAGTCACTGGATGATGTCATCAGTGATGTCATTTGAGATGTCATCAGTGATGTTATCAGTGATGTCACTGAGCATGTCATGAGTGATGTAATATATGACGTCATCAGCAGTGCATTGCGGGGCACGAGTTATAGTTAGCTCTACTAACTATAACGGCCGAATTTCTCTGGTTTTGTACGAGTGAAATGTCCAACTAACTATAACGTCCCTGAAACCTATGGTTTTTTCAGTGACTGTATATATATATATATATATATATATTCACTGAAAAAACCATAGGTTTTAGGGACAGTTATAGTTAGTTGGACATTGCACTCGTACAAAACCCGTGAAATTCCCCGTTATAGTTAGTTCAGCTAACTATAACTCGCGCCCCGCAATTCACTGCTGATGACGTCACATATTACATCACTCATGACATGGTCAGTGACATCACTGATGACATCACTGATGACATCTCAAATGACATCACTGATGACATCATCTAGTGACTGTGTTTCTGTAAAGTTTAAATATTTTTAATGTATATAGGGAAAGGCGTATTGAAGAATGAGTGGGTGTATAAGTGTCTGTATGGATGATTTAGTAGGTGCGTGACTAACTGTATAAGTGAGTGATTAAACGTATCTTACTGAATGCATGGGTTAGTGACTAAACTGGGTGAATGTCTGTATCCGTCTGTCTGTTGCTGTGTAAGTGGCTGCATGGGTTTGTGAATAACTACATGAGTGTCTACATGAGTTATTGATTCGTTGTCTGAGTATCTGTATGGGTGCCTGAGTGTTTGTGTGGGTGGGGTGTGTGCGACTCTGTACATAGATGTGTGAGTGGGTGATTCACTGGGTGCAAGATTTGAAGAGTGCGTCTGTGATCGACTGCTTGGGTGGGTGAGTGTGTGTATGGGTGTGTTAGTGAGTGAATGTATATCTCAGTGGTACATGTGCGAGTAACTACATATATAAAAGGCAGTATATATGTGTGTTAGAGTATTTAAAAGGCTATAAGTGAGAGTGTGTGATTGTGAGAGTGGCTGTATGGATGCGTGTGTGCTTGTATCAGTTATTGTATAAGAGCGTAAGAATGTGCTAGTATTTGTATGACTAAGTGAGCTGGTGTGTGTATAACTCTATAGGTGAGTAAATGGGTGTGTGATTAATTTTTTGCATGACTGACTAGGTGTGTGAGTACCTCTATGGATGAGTGGCGGTGTGTGAGTGTTTATATAGGTGTATGAGTGCATATGATAGTCCTGTACTGAGTGACTGTAAGTATGAGTGACTGCACGGGTGAGTGAGTAGATGTGTGTGTAGACCTAAGAATCAGTGAGTGGGTATATAGTTATTGGTATTGGAGTGTGTATGGTTTTGCGAATGGCAGTCTGTAAATAAGAGTGGGTGTATCAAAAGTTATATTAGGGTGTGAGAAGATGCATGAAATTATCACATGGATGATGTCATCAGTGATGTCATTTGAGATGTCATCAGTGATGTCATCAGTGATGTCACTGACCATGTCATGAGTGATGTAATATGTGACGTCATCAGCAGTGAATTGCGGGGCGCGAGTTATAGTTAGCTGAACTAACTATAACGGGGGAATTTCACGGGTTTTGTACGAGTGCAATGTCCAACTAACTATAACTGTCCCTAAAACCTATGGTTTTTTCAGTGAATTTCAAAGGTTTTTTAAATGCTAATTTCTAACTATAACGTGCCTGAAACCTATGGTTTTTTCAGTGAATTTGTAAGGTTTTTTAAATGCTAATTTCTAACTATAACGTGCCTGAAACCTATGGTTTTTTTCAGTGAATTTCAAAGGTTTTGTAAATGACAATTTTTTAATTGTATTAATTGTTATATTTATTTTTTGATACTGATTTACAACATTTTTTTCAACTATTTATTTTTAGATATTTTATTTTTTAAATTACATTGTAATTACATTATACATTACATTACAAAATATACATTCTCAGAATGAATTACTTTAGTTTAAATACTTTGCAAATAGGCAATAGACTTTTAAGTACAGTAGTTACAGTTGTTGCAATGGGCAACACAATTTCAAACACAATGCAACATTGAGCTCAAAGAGAATTTCTAGTTAAATGCAATTAGTTACTTTATGGATTACTTTTCTAACCACAGGACTGGATCCTAGATTCAGTCCTGGGACATCTCCTGTAAACAGTTGAGAAAAAGCGTTTTGGTTACAGTACTGATTTTTAAGGAATATTATTGAATTTTAAAAGTTGACACTTAGAAACTTTTTCACATAGAATCACCAATGTTATCCTATGGCCGGAAATTCACTTAGCAGGTAAGTAGTGTTATCGTTACTTTTTCTTACTCAGTGGTGGATCTTGGATCCAGCACTGGTGCATCTCCTGTAAACAGTTGAAAGAATGCGTTTAAGTCATACAGGCGATTTTTAAGGAATATTTGTAGTTTATGAAAATTGACACAAACTTTTCTGCTGAAAACCAGACAATGGATTCCTATGGAAGGAAATACAAGTTACTGGTAAGTACGGTTAGAATTACTTTTCAGGGTCAGTGCTGGGCTAAAAGATGCAGCACTGGGTTCTCTCCTGATAACAGGTGAGTAAATCGGAATTCGTAGTTCGGCTGATTTTAGAGGAATATTATAAAGTTCCAAAACTCCACACTTAGAGGAATTTCCAAGTGAAACCAGTCAATGTTAGCCTATGGAAGGAAATTCAAGTTACTGTTAAGTACGGTTAGAATTACTTTTCAGGGTCAGTGCTGGGCTAAAAGATGCAGCACTGGGTTCTCTCCTGATAACAGGTGAGTAAATCGGAATTCGTATTTTGTCTGATTTTAGAGGAATATTTGTATGTTTCAAAAATCGACACTTAGAAACTTTTTCAGCAAAAAGCAGGCAATGATATCCTATGGGAGGAAATTCAAGTTACTGGTAAGTACGGTTAAAATTACTTTTCAGGATCAGTACTGGGCTGAAAGATGCAGCACTGAGGTCTCTCCTGATAACAGGTGAGTAAATCGGAATTCGTATTTCGGCTGATTTTAGAGGAATATTATAAAGTTCCAAAACTCCACACTTAGAAGAATTTCCAAGTGAAACCAGTCAATGTTAGCCTATGGAAGGAAATTCAAGTTACTGGTAAGTACGGTTAAAATTACTTTTCAGGACCAGTACTGGGCTGAAAGATGCAGCAATGAGGTCTCTCCTGATAACAGTTGAGTAAATCGAAATTCGTATTTCGGCTGATTTTAGAGGAATATTTGTATGTTTCAAAAATCGACACTTAGAAACTTTTTCAGCAAAAAGCAGGCAATGATATCCTATGGAAGGAAATTCAAGTTACTGGTAAGTACGGTTAGAATTACTTTTCAGGATCAGTACTGGGCTCAAAGATGCAGCACTGAGGTCTCTCCTGATAACAGGTGAGTAAATCGGAATTCGTAGTTCGGCTGATTTTAGAGGAATATTTGCACAATGGTGAAGGAAGGGGTGGGGCCTAAGGTGACATGTCTGCAAACACGCCCTGTGGCGCTTTTAAGTTGGACAATTAATTCCTCCTCAATCCCGAGGGTCCCTAGGGGCCAACTAGCCCACCAGGTACCTCCAGTATGCGCCAGGGGCTGCGTTGCACAGAGGTGTTCAGAGGCCACGCCCCTTTTACAACACTCTGCAACGCAGCTCCGTGGCGCTTACTGGAGGTACCTGGTGGGCTAGTTGGCCCCTAGGGACCCTCAGGATTGAAAAGGAATTTATTCCCCATCTTAAAACGCACCACGGGGCCTGTTTGCACACATGTCACCTGAAGCCCCGCCCTCCCTTCACCACTGTGCAAACGCGCCCGTGGCGCGTTTTAAGTTGGGGGATTAAGTCCCCTTGAATCCTGAGGGTCCCTGGAGTCCAACTAGCCCACCATATACCTCCAAAAAGCGCCACAGAGCTGCGTTGCAGAGAGGTGTAAAAAGGGGCGTGGCCTCTGTACACGTCTCTGTAACGCAGCCCCCTGGCGCATACTGGAGGTTCCTGGTGGGCTAGTTGGCCCCCAGGGACCCCCAGTATTCAAGGGGAATTCGCTCCCTCTCCAAACGCGCCAGGGGGCGCGTTTGCAGAGTACTGCAGGGAGGGGGCGGGCCTCCGGCACGATGCCGGTCGTTTTTATTTTTTTAATTTTTTTTTAATGGGAGGGGGGCTGCGTGGCCCCCTTCCCTGGGCCTGTATTGGCCCCGGGGACCCCATCCCCCGGGGCATGGCCTCGATTTTTTTATTTGGAGGGGGGCTGTGTGGCCCCCCTCCTCAGGCCATTTAAGGCCCCGGGGACCCCATCCCCGGGGGCCGGCCTTGCACTTTAAAAAAAAAAAAAAAAAAATTTGGGGAGGGGGGCTTCGTGGCCCCCCTCCCTGGCCACTTATGGCCCCGGGGACCCCATCCCCCAGGGCCTGGCCTCTCGTTGGGGACTGTGGGGGGTCCCCAAACCCCCACAGTCCCGCCGGCTCCACGCCTCCTGCGCGAGCCGGCATTGCTTTCCACATGGGGAGCAGCTAACATGCTGCTCCCCATGTGGAAAGCAATCAGCTTTGGATATTGGAAGCGAGAGCAGGTTTCCTGCTCTCTCTTCCAATATCCAAAGCAAGTTTGCAATGACAGGACGGGAGGCGCGAGGCTCCCGTCCTGTCATTGCAAACAGCAGTGTCCCGGGGGTAGGCACCCCGGGACACTGCAGGAGCCGGCCCTGGGGGTGGCGGTCCCCAGGGCCATCACTGGCTCCAGGAGTGCGGCCGCGCGGCCCCCTCCCCACATTTTCAAAGCCCCGGGAGGTGGTGGTCTCCGGGGCTTCGGGGTCCAAAACGGACCCCCATTTTTAATTTTTTAGTGCCCCGGGAGGTGGCGGTCCCTGGGCATGTGGGGGCTGGAGCCCCCCACATAGGTTAAAAAAATTAAAACAGAAGCCCCGGGGAGGTGGCGGTCCTCGGGGCAGCGGGAGGGCAAAGAGCCCTCCCGCACCATTTTGTGTTAAAGCCCCGGGGGTGGCGGTCCCCGGGCTTGGGGGCCCTTAGAGGCCCCCCATACATAAATTTAAACCCCCTCCACCATGCCCCCGGGACTTGGCCCACCCGGGGGCAAATTAACATCGAAGCGCGGGAGACCGCGCTTCGATTTTTTTTTTCCAGCAGGATCCGCGCACCCTGAGCGCATCCTGCCGATTTAAAAAAAAAAAAAAAATGCTTTTTTTTGCCCAGGGGGTCCTTGTGGGACCCCCTGAGCAGGCCTAGGGGGTTAGGGTGTTTCTACCCTGCCCCCTTTGTGCGCTTTGCGCACTTGTTTCTGTTCTACCGAGGGACAAAATGGCTGCCAACACTTCCTGAATCGGAATGTTGACAGCCAGCTGACAGCCAATTAGCATGCAGCTCGTGATCGGGAGGGTACACGGACCCTACTCGGCCATAGATATATATGTGACTTTACTTGTGAATTTCTCAGGAACTACTGAACGGATTTACACCATTTAAGCCAAAGGCACCAGTCTGAACCAAGGGCTACCTCTTTGCCAAATTTGGTGTAATTCCGTTCAGCAGTTCGGGCTGTAGCTGCGACTAAAGGTTCCTATGGAAAAATGAATGGGGAAAATGCGTTTTGGGACCCCCTTTTTTTCTCGGCCCCCGCTTGACGAATCAACACGAGACTTTCAGGGTAGGAGCGGAGCGGAGCGCCCCAACAAGTTGGAAACTTTCGCGAAGATTCGTCAACCGGCGCCAACGTTATTTCAAATAGAATGTCGCAGATTTCCTATGGATAATAGATCCTAACTATAACTATCTACCCGGGGCTTCTGTTTTATTTTTTTAACCTATGTGGGGGCTCCAGCCCCCACACGCCCCAGGGACCGCCACCTCCCGGGGCACTAAAAATTAAAAATGGGGGTCCGTTTGGACCTCGAAGCCCCGGGGACCACCACCTCCCCGGGGCTTTGAAAATGTGGGGAGGGGAGCCGCGCGTCCCCCCTCCTGGAGCCAGTGATGGCCCTGGGGACCGCCACCCCCCAGGGCCGGCTCCTGCAGTGTCCCGGGGTGCCTACCCCCGGGACACTGCTGTTTGCAATGACAGGACGGAGCCTCGCGGCTCCCGTCCTGTCATTGCAAATTGCTTTGGATATTGGAAGAGAGAGCAGGAAACCTGCACTCGCTTCCAATATCCAAAGCTGATTGCTTTTCCACATGGGGAGCAGCATGTTAGCTGCTCCCCATGTGGAAAAGCAATGCCGGCTCGCGCAGGAGGCGGGGAGCCGGCGGGACTGTGGGGGTTTGGGGACCCCCACAGTCCCCAACGAGAGGCCAGGCCCTGGGGGATGGGGTCCCCGGGGCCATAAGTGGCCAGGGAGGGGGCCACGCAGCCCCCTCCCCAAATTAAAAAAAAAAAAAAAAAGTGCAAGGCCGGCCCCGGGGATGGGGTCCCCGGGCCTTAAATGGCCTGAGGAGGGGGCCACGCAGCCCCCTCCAAATAAAAAAATCGAGGCCATGCCCCGGGAGTTGGGGTCCCCGGGGCCAATACAGGCCCAGGGAAGGGGGCCACGCGGCCCCCTTCCCGTTTTTTTAATTTTTTTATTTAAAAAAATAAAATAAAATGCTCAGGTCCCGGGGGATGGGGTCCCCGGGGCCAAAAGTGGGCAAGGGAAGGGGGCCACGCAGCCCCCTCCCATTAAAAAAAAATAAAAAAAATAAAAACGACCGGCATCGTGCCGGAGGCCCGCCCCCTCCCTGCAGTACTCTGCAAACGCGCCCCTGGCGCGTTTGCAGAGGGGGAACGAATTCCCCTTGAATACTGGGGGTCCCTGGGGGCCAACTAGCCCACCAGGAACCTCCAGTATGCGCCAGGGGCTGCGTTGCAGAGACGTGTACAGAGGCCACGCCCCTTTTACACCTCTCTGCAACCCAGCTCTGTGGTGCTTTTTGGAGGTATATGGTGGGCTAGTTGGACTCCAGGGACCCTCAGGATTCAAGGGGACTTAATCCCCCAACTTAAAACGCGCCACGGGCGCGTTTGCACAGTGGTGAAGGGAGGGGCGGGGCTTCAGGTGACATGTGTGCAAACAGGCCCCGTGGCGCGTTTTAAGATGGGGAATAAATTCCTTTTCAATCCTGAGGGTCCCTAGGGGCCAACTAGCCCACCAGGTACCTCCAGTAAGCGCCACGGAGCTGCGTTGCAGAGTGTTGTAAAAAGGGGCGTGGCCTCTGAACACCTCTGTGCAACGCAGCCCCCTGGCGCATACTGGAGGTACCTGGTGGGCTAGTTGGCCCCTAGGGACCCTCGGGATTGAGGAGGAATTAATTGTCCAACTTAAAACGCGCCACAGGGCGTGTTTGCAGACATGTCACCTTAGGCCCCACCCCCTTCCTTCACCATTGTGCAAATATTCCTCTAAAATCAGCCGAACTACGAATTCCGATTTACTCACCTGTTATCAGGAGAGACCTCAGTGCTGCATCTTTGAGCCCAGTACTGATCCTGAAAAGTAATTCTAACCGTACTTACCAGTAACTTGAATTTCCTTCCATAGGATATCATTGCCTGCTTTTTGCTGAAAAAGTTTCTAGTCGATTTTTGAAACATACAAATATTCCTCTAAATTCAGACAAAATACGAATTCCGATTTACTCACCTGTTATCAGGAGAGAACCCAGTGCTGCATCTTTTAGCCCAGCACTGACCCTGAAAAGTAATTCTAACCGTACTTAACAGTAACTTGAATTTCCTTCCATAGGCTAACATTGACTGGTTTCACTTGGAAATTCCTCTAAGTGTGGAGTTTTGGAACTTTATAATATTCCTCTAAAATCAGCCGAACTACGAATTCCGATTTACTCACCTGTTATCAGGAGAGAACCCAGTGCTGCATCTTTTAGCCCAGCACTGACCCGAAAAGTAATTCTAACCGTACTTACCAGTAACTTGTATTTCCTTCCATAGGAATCCATTGTCTGGTTTTCAGCAGAAAAGTTTGTGTCAATTTTCATAAACTACAAATATTCCTTAAAAATCGCCTGTATGACTTAAACGCATTCTTTCAACTGTTTACAGGAGATGCACCAGTGCTGGATCCAGGATCCACCACTGAGTAAGAAAAAGTAACGATAACACTACTTACCTGCTAAGTGAATTTCCGGCCATAGGATAACATTGGTGATTCTATGTGAAAAAGTTTCTAAGTGTCAACTTTTAAAATACAATAATATTCCTTAAAAATCAGTACTGTAACCAAAACGCTTTTACTCAACTGTTTACAGGAGATGTCCCAGGACTGAATCTAGGATCCAGTCCTGTGGTTAGAAAAGTAATCCATAAAGTAACTAATTGCATTTAACTAGAAATTCACATTGAGCTCAATGTTGCATTGTGTTTGAAATTGTGTTGCCCATTGCAACAACTGTAACTACTGTACTTAAAAGTCTATTGCCTATTTGCAAAGTATTTAAACTAAAGTAATTCATTCTGAGAAAGTATATTTTTGTAATGTATAATGTAATTACAATGTAATTTAAAAAATAAAATATCTAAAAATAAATAGTTGAAAAAAATGTTGTAAATCAGTATCAAAAAAATAAATATAACAATTAATACAATTAAAAAATTGTCATTTACAAAACCTTTGAAATTCACTGAAAAAAACCATAGGTTTCAGGCACGTTATAGTTAGAAATTAGCATTTAAAAAACCTTACAAATTCACTGAAAAAACCATAGGTTTCAGGCACGTTATAGTTAGAAATTAGCATTTAAAAAACCTTTGAAATTCACTGAAAAAACCATAGGTTTTAGGGACAGTTATAGTTAGTTGGACATTGCACTCGTACAAAACCCGTGAAATTCCCCCGTTATAGTTAGTTCAGCTAACTATAACTCGCGCCCCGCAATTCACTGCTGATGATGTCACATATTACATCACTCATGACATGGTCAGTGACATCACTGATGACATCACTGATGACATCTCAAATGACATCACTGATGACATCATCCATGTGATAGTTTCATGCATCTTCTCACACCCTAATATAACTTTTGATACACCCACTCTTATTTACAGACTGCCATTCGCAAAACCATACACACTCCAATACCAATAACTATATACCCACTCACTGATTCTTAGGTCTACACACACATCTACTCACTCACCCGTGCAGTCACTCATACTTACAGTCACTCAGTACAGGACTATCATATGCACTCATACACCTATATAAACACTCACACACCGCCACTCATCCATAGAGGTACTCACACACCTAGTCAGTCATGCAAAAAATTAATCACACACCCATTTACTCACCTATAGAGTTATACACACACCAGCTCACTTAGTCATACAAATACTAGCACATTCTTACGCTCTTATACAATAACTGATACAAGCACACACGCATCCATACAGCCACTCTCACAATCACACACTCTCACTTATAGCCTTTTAAATACTCTAAACACACATATATACTGCCTTTTATATATGTAGTTACTCGCACATGTACCACTGAGATATACATTCACTCACTAACACACCCATACACACACTCACCCACCCAAGCAGTCCATCACAGACGCACTCTTCAAATCATGCACCCAGTGAATCACCCACTCACACATCTATGTACAGAGTCGCACACACCCCACCCACACAAACACTCAGGCACCCATACAGATACTCAGACAACGAATCAATAACTCATGTAGACACTCATGTAGTTATTCACAAACCCATGCAGCCACTTACACAGCAACAGACAGACGGATACAGACATTCACCCAGTTTAGTCACTAACCCATGCATTCAGTAAGATACGTTTAATCACTCACTTATACAGTTAGTCACGCACCTACTAAATCATCCAAACAGACACTTATACACCCACTCATTCTTCAATACGCCTTTCCCTATATACATTAAAAATATTTAAACTTTACAGAAACACAGTCACTAGATGATGTCATTTGAGATGTCATCAGTGATGTCATCAGTGATGTCACTGACCATGTCATGAGTGATGTAATATGTGACGTCATCAGCAGTGAATTGCGGGGCGCGAGTTATAGTTAGCTGAACTAACTATAACGGGGAATTTCACGGGTTTTGTACGAGTGCAATGTCCAACTAACTATAACTGTCCCTAAAACCTATGGTTTTTCAGTGAATATATATATATATATATATATATATATATATATATATATATATATATACAGTCACTGAAAAAACCATAGGTTTCAGGGACGTTATAGTTAGTTGGACATTTCACTCGTACAAAACCAGAGAAATTCGGCCGTTATAGTTAGTAGAGCTAACTATAACTCGTGCCCCCGCAATGCACTGCTGATGACGTCATATATTACATCACTCATGACATGCTCAGTGACATCACTGATAACATCACTGATGACATCTCAAATGACATCACTGATGACATCATCCAGTGACTGAGTGTTTCTAAAAAGTTCAAGAATGTTATATCTATATATGCCAAGGTATATTGAAGAATGATTGGTTGTCTGAGAACCTGTATGGGTGCCTGAGTGTCTGTGTGGGTGGGGGGGTGTGTGACTCCCTGCATGGATGTGTGAGTGGGTGATTCACCGGGTGTATGCGTTTATGAGTGCGTGTGTTAGGGAGTGTATGAGTGAGTGAGTGTACGTATAGCTGTGTTGGTGAGTGAATGGATGTCTTAGTGGTATATGTGTAAGTAACTACATATGTAAAAGGCAGTATTTGTGAGTGTTGGAGTATATAAGTGAGTATATGTGACCGTGAGTGATTGTGACAGTGGCTGCATGGATAAGTGTGTGCTTATGTCAGTAATTGTTGAAGACAGTACGTATCTGTATGAATAAGTGACGTGGTGTGTGTATAACTGCATAGGTGAGTAAAAGGCAGTGTAATTAATTCTTTGGGTGACTGACTAGGTTTTTGAGTAACTCTTTGGGTGAGTGTCAGTGTGTAAGTGTCTATATGGGTGTATGAGTGGATATATCAGTGGCTGTATTGATGAATGACTGCGTGTATAAGTGACTGTATGGGTTAGTGGGTGGATGTGTGTGTAGACGTATGAATCACTGAGCGGGTATGTACTAACTGCTATTGGTCTGTCCATAGTTTTGATATTGGTAGTCTGTATTTTAGAGTGGGTGTATGAAAGGTTTTATTAGGGTGTGAGGAGGTGCATCAGATGATCACGTGGATGATGTCATCAGTGATGTCATCAGTTATGTCATTTGAGATGTCATCAGTGATGTCACTGAGCATGTCATGAGTGATGTAATATGTGACGTCATCAGCAGTGCATTGCGGGGCGTGAGTTATAGATAGCTCTACTAACTCTAATGGCCGAATTTCTCTGGTTTTGTATGAGTGAAATGTCCAACTAACTATAACGTCCCTGAAACCTATGGTTTTTTCAGTGAATTTCTAAGGTTTTTTAAATGCTAATTTCTAACTATCACGTCCCTGAAACCTTTGATTTTTTCAGTGAATTTCTAAGGTTTTTTAAATGCTAATTTCTAACTATAACTTCCCTGAAACCTATGGTTTTTTCAGTGAATTTCTAAGGTTTTTTAAATGCTAATTTCTAACTATAACATAGCAGTCGTGTTTGCAGAGTGGTGGAGAAAGGTGAGCGTGGCCTTTGAACACCTTTTTGCAATCCCACTGTGTGGGATTTACTGGAGGTAACAGGAGGGGTAGTTGGCCCCCAACGTCAACCTTGGGGGCCAACTACCCCTCCTATTACCTCCAGTAAGTCCCACACAGCAGGATTCATAACTTCTCATAGCAGGCCCCGCCCCCTGCCCGCACCACTCTGCAAACGCGCCCCCTGGCACGTTCTAAGTTGGGGAATTAATTCCCCTTGAATACTGAGGGTCCCTGGGGGCCAACTAGCCCACCAGGTACCTCCAGTAAGCAATACCTCTTTATATAGTAACTCTCACACACTCTAATAGTGTCATGCTTCATCATCGGGTTCACCCTGGCTCCTAAAGGCCAGGGTGGGCTCAACCGTATTTCAGGGAGCTCTTATAAGAAAAGGCCAGGGGGGTTAAAGATTAAAAAACAACCATACACTCCAGGTATCCCTTTAATACGGAGAGATGGTGGTTATTAAAATAGAGAGATAGGGTATTCCCAGGATTCAATGGTCCTATGACCCTATGGATGCCAACATGTTTCAGCCAGTGAACGGCCCTATGGGTCCACGGCTTTCTTCAGGGCATGAGTAAATGATAAATCCCTCCCTGGAATTATTAGAACAATATGTCAGTTTGAAAGATATTTAAACAAACAAAACAAAACAACGCCGTATGGATATACTTATCCTTGAAGAGGCGTTCCCATTTCAAGTTTGTCCAGCCTGAAGGGAGACAAAACATAGCACACAACAATTGTTAGCATACCACAAATTAAAAACTGAAACCTAACATTAATCTTCAGCTGTGCGCAACTTCTCTTGATCACAATAGTTGGAGCGCGCCACAGTGCTTCGTTGGTCTAAACAGATTTTCCACAGTATGCATCATTATTTATGTGCAAATATTTAGTAACGCTACAAATCCACGGATTAGTATGTTTCCGGGAGGTGCTCTATACATTCTCATCCATCCCACATGCAGATGCGACCCCCAAACGACTGCCGTGTGTGAGAGTAACTTTCTGCGTCCTCTATTTAAAACAAGGTGTATATATATATGGTTTATAAGTGATAATAATAAAAGGTGTTAGAAATAAGGCTGCATCCTGGCTTAGAATGTAAGTACATGCAGATAAATGGTGCAAAATGACGCCATAAAAATGGGTTCCACCCATGTGCCTGACACCAAGAGAAGATGTTATCTCTTACCAGACTTTGGTGGACTACGCACTTCTCACGAGTGCAGAAAAACACAGGGTGGTCTTATAGTCAAACACTAGGGAAAGAAAGCAACAAACCACCATACAGGTCGCCATTATGCACTCAATATTCTAGATTCTAAGAGCATGAGCGTCAAGGCAAAATACATCATTGTATTTGATCAGGTATATTTTCCAGCAAAGAGGAGACTTACTTCGTCAAAGATCCCGACCCCGCGATGTGACCTAATCGGTTCTGCACCTCATGGCGTGAGTGCCGGAGTGCAGAAACCGCAGTCATTTTAAAGCGATTGTGGGGCGCGGTAAATGCTGAACGGGTGACGATAATCATCTACTGTCGGCGCATATGTGTTGTGTCATAACCGGTAGTCTCAGGAAACCGGACTACCAGACTCCCGGGACTTCATGGGAGTTGTAGTTTTTAATGCTTCCGTCGGGGCGTTTTCCTCCGAATGAAAAAAACGTTATTCCCCTCACAGTACAGATAAAGAACAACTCTCTTCTCATGCATATATGTAAAGGAGTAATTTTTAACTTTTCTCGCTCTAGTATTACTCTTCCCACTGAGGGGGACCCAGGAACCTGTGGAGTAATGACCTGCTAAAATTCAGTATAATTACACACCGTCTAAGGAGTTTGCTTGCATGTTGAGATACTATATCCAGACTAAGGTGGGTTAGTATCCAGTTAAAAATATAGTATTCTCCCATCTTTTGGTAAAAAGAGCCAGTGCAGTGACAACTTGTCCCTAGTGTGCAATACAGGGCATTATATTTTCAACAGTGGAGAGAAAACCTGTGACAAAATTCTGGATTTCTCAATTATGATTGTTACAGTTACAGTGCTCGGAGGGATCTCATATGCTCCCCAACTGGCCCCACGGGATGGAGTCATTCAGCCCGTGTTCATGGGTCTTAGGATTGTACACCCATCTCTGCTCCTTCAGTAGCAGTCTACTGGGTAGGTCAAGACCCCCCTTCACTCTTTCAATGACTGTCCAGTTCAGGTCTTTATCTGTATGTTGATGTTCTACATAATGTGAAGTAAGTTTCGTGGCGCTGCTCTTTCTGCGTATAGTACTCCTGTGCTCGCTAATCCGAACTTTGACCTTCCTTGTAGTCATTCCAATATAACGTTCTCCACAGGGACAGGTAATCATATATATAGAATTGTCTGTATTACATTTAGTATATACGCGTTGCTCCCAAGGCCGTGGGAGACCCAAGTCTATATGGGATGTGTGAGTTGTAAATTGACAAACAACACATGTACCACAAGGGAATTGGCCTTTCACCTGAGGAGCATTCCATAGTGTCATTTGTGTATCAGGTCTCTGTTGATATGTATCTGTGTGGACTAAGGAGTTTCTAAGGTTCCTGTTTTTTCTGAAGGAGAACATTGATTTTCCAAATTCCAATTTATTTGAGGTTAAGATGATCCATTTCTGATTTATAATCTTCTTGATGGCGTTAGGAGGAATTATACGTGGTCACGCATATCAGAGCGTCTGTCTCTTTTCTTGGATGATCCTCCAACAGGGCTGATCGAGGGGTGTTACATGATCTTTTTTGGGCCCGATTCATTATCCTCTTTAGGTAATGTCTTTCCTCCAGACTTTTTGTTAAGAGTGCTGCCTCTACTTTCTAGGTTTCCAGTACGGAACAATTCCTACGGATCCTGAGGAATTGCCTGACGGGGAGATTTTCCCTCAAGCATCTTGGATGGGCGCTGTTGAAACTCAGGAGACTGTTCCTATCCGTTGGTTTTTCATATAGGGAACTCTCCAACCTTCCGTCTTTGGCAATGATGTTCACATCTAAAAAGGCCACTTTTTGGCTGCCCATGGTCATGGTAAAATGGAGAAAGGGGTTGAGTTGGTTAATCCACACCCCGAAATTCTCGATACTCTCTTGGTCACCATGCCAGACCACCAGGATGTCATCAATGTAATGGAGCCAAGTCCGGATCTTCTCAGAAAATGAATTCCTGGCCCAGTTGTGTTCCTCTTCCCAGTGGCTCATATAAAGGCATGCAATGCTGGGGGCAAAAGTACTGCCCATTGAAGTCCCGTGTCTTTGCAGGTAAAGCTGGTCTTCATATTGAAAGAAATTCTCTGTCAGGGCCATCCTCATAAGGGTCATAATCCACTCTATTGGCGCTTCCCAGGTCCATTCTTGTGTTCGTAAAATGTTTTCAATAACACGGAGGCTCTCGTCCTGAGGGATGCTGGTGTATAACACCTCAACATCTAAGCAGATCAGTGTCTGTTGTGAGGGGTCATATTCCAATTCTGCAAGGATGTTGAGGAGGTGTTTGGTGTCCTTGACATAGGACTTGATTCTAGTGACTAAAGGTCTTAAGAACCAGTCAGTGTACTGAGATAAAGGTTCTAAAATAGAACCTATTCCCAAAACTATTGGTCTCCCCGGAGGAGGGTTGCGTCCTTTATGAATTTTAGGTAATGTATAAAGTAATGGTATTCTGGGATCTGTGGTCTGTAGGAACTCCATTTCCTTCTTGGTAATCCAATCCTTCTCTAATGCTCCTTTGGAGAGCTCTGATATTTTCTTCTGTAGGCGAGAGGTAGGGTCGCGTTGTAATTTCTCATAATGTCTATCGTCCCGCAATAGACTCAAACAGGCTTCTCTGTAGTCTTCACGATACTGTATCACCGTTGCACCACCTTTGTCCGCTGGCTTTATTATTATATCAGATCTTTCTTCGAGGGTCTTGAGAGCTTCTCGTTCTCCTTTGCTCAAATTGTTAAAAGCAGTGTGATTTGGTTCCAGTCGTTCAATTTCCTTAGACACTGCTTCCTCAAAAGCCAGGACTTCCGGGGACATACAACCTCCAGCAGGGAAAAAGGAAGATTTCTTCCGTAATGTAGTGTATCCTGGGTCTACTTCCATATTGGGTTTCCCTTCAAACAAAGCCTTGATCCTGATTTTATGGAAGAACTCACCAAATTCACATCTGATTTTGAATTTATCAATGTGGGTGGTTGGAACAAATCCAAGGCCTTTGCTCAGAATTGCTAGTTTGTCAATGGAAAAGTTTTCATTTGTGAGATTCACAACCAAATCTACGTTGAACGGGTTTCCGGTGATTGTTCTTTGGTCTGACTCCTTGTATTGGTGCTCTCTATCTGTGGTTCGCTCCACTGTACCTGTTTGTTGTTGTGTCTGCCACGTCCTCCTCGTCTTCCTCCCCGACTTAAAAATGGTGCTGGTTCTGATTCGGGTGGAAGAAAGGTATGTTTTGAAAGGGTGGTAGTCCTGGATACTGTTAAGGACCATATGGGCCAGGCCAGCCAAACATCTGTGGGGGGGATGGTGGTAATTAGGGGTAAACCCTCTCCCCCTTTGACGTCTTTGTTTACTCCTCCATCTGTTGGCCGAGTTGTCACTCCCCCAGTCGTCTGTATCAGACCGAGATGACAGAGTCACTTCTATTTAATGAGTCGGTCTCAGAATCTTTTTGACCCTTATAGTCGTCCCTAATATAAGGGTAGACTTTCTCGTGTGAGAATTTTTTAAGGTCTTTTTGCAGTTTGGTAATCTTACTCTGCATTAGGAACTCTTTATGTTCGTTAATGTCTTTGTTGACCTCTTCCAGTTTCTTCTTGAACACTGAGATCTTTATTTGAGTGTTCAAAAAATCTTCGCTAGGCTTGATTTTGATGACTAGTGCCTCGGAGAGACATTTTGCTGTATTAATAATTAGGATCAACCAATCGCATGTACATCTCCACGCGATTAGCGACCATTCTCTTTTAAAGATGGGGTCATCCAGAAAAATCCGTGGTTCATTGCTGACTAGCAATCCTGCAGGTGCAGCATTACCCTGCAAATATTCCGTCATTATCGCTCCATGCAATAAAATTCTCATCTGGGTTCTCTTGAGTTCTTTTAATTCATCCCAGTTCTGAGATTGGTTTAGGCATTGGGTAATGTTGGTATCCGGTAGCAAGGATGGAGCTGCTAAGATGGCCAATGCCATTTCATCACTGTAGCCTATGCCCAGTGTTTCTGTCATATTTGCAGTTTGGAAGTCAGATGTGGCAATCTGGCTGTGTATTTAAAAAACTAGAAGACGCTACTAACTCAAACTCACACTTCTTGTTTCAAAAGGAGAGATGTATGTATGTAACTTGGAATTACCAAAAAGAAACCCTACAGCTGTGCGCTGCTCTTTGGCTGTATACAAAACTGGCCCACAGGCCTCAAGGGTAGAGAGGTACTTCCACACACGGGAAGGGGGAAGGGATACGTCCTCCCAAGTAATATCCACAATCAGTAAGTATCCAACCCAAAAATGGAACTAAAGTATAATGTATAGGCACAGTTCTCAATCTGAGGGATGATAAGTTGCTACTACCACTATTGGGAGCAATACCTCTTTATATAGTAACCCTCACAAACCCTAATAGTGTCATGCTTCATCATCGGGTTCACCCTGGCTCCTAAAGGCCAGGGTGGGCTCAACCGTATTTCAGGGAGCTCTTATGAGAAAAGGCCAGGAGGGTTAAAGATTAAAAAACCAC
The DNA here is from genome assembly GCA_963921515.1 of Calotriton arnoldi. Classification (NCBI taxonomy): domain Eukaryota; kingdom Metazoa; phylum Chordata; class Amphibia; order Caudata; family Salamandridae; genus Calotriton; species Calotriton arnoldi. The sequence goes on along the minus strand of CAWUFW010022132.1, from coordinate 36,578 downwards.
AATACACTCAGGTATCCCAATAATATGGCGAGATGGTGGTTATTAAAATAGAGAGATAAGGTATTCCCAGGATTCAATGGTCCTATGACCCTATGAATGCCAACATGTTTCAGCCAGTGAACGGCCCTATGGGTCCACGGCTTTCTTCAGGGCACAAGTAAATGATAAATCCCTCCCTGTAATTATCAGAACAATATGTCAGTTTGAAAGATATTTAATCAAACAAAACAAAACAATGCCGTATGGATATACTTATCCTTGAAGAGGCGTTCCAATTTCAAGTTTGTCCAGCCTGAAGGGAGACAAAACATAGCACACAACAATTGATTGCATACCACAAATTAAAAACTGAAACCTAACATTAATCTTCAGCTGTGCGCAACTTCTCTTGATCACAATAGTTGGAGCGCGCCACAGTGCTTCGTTGGTCTAAACAGATTTTCCACAGTATTCATCATTATTTATGTGAAAATATTTAGTAACGCTACAAATCCACGGAACAGTAGGTTTTCCGGGAGGTGCGCTATACATTCTCATCCATCCCACATGCATATGCGACCCCCAAACGGGTGCCATGTGTGAGAGTAACTTTCTGCGTCCTCTATTTAAAACAAGGTGTATATATATGGTTTATAAGTGATAATAATAAAAGGTTTTAGAAATAAGGCTGCATCTTGGCATTGAATGTAAGTACATGCAGATAAATGGTGCAAAAGTACGTCATAAAAATGGGTTCCACCCATGTGCCTCACACCAAGAGAAGATGTTATCTCTTACCAGACTTTGGTGGACTACGCACTTCTCATGAGTGCAGAAAAACACAGGGTGGTCTTATATTCAAACACTAGGGAAAGAAAGCAACAAACCACCATACAGGTCGCCATTATGCACTCAATATTCTAGATTCTAAGAGCATGAGCGTCAAGGCAAAATACATCATTGTATTCGATCAGGTATATTTTCAAGCAAAGAGGAGACTTACTTCGTCAAAGATCCCGACCCCGCGATGTGACCTAATTGGTTCTGCACCTCATGGCGTGAGTGCCAGAGTGCAGAAACCGCGGTCATTTTAAAGCGATTGCGGGGCTCGGTAAACACTGAACAGGTGACAATAATCATCCACTGTCGGCGCATATGTGTTGTGTCATATCCGGTAGTCTCAGGAAACCGGACTACCAGACTCCCGGAACTTCATGGGAGTTGTAGTTTTTAATTCTTCCGTCGGGGCGTTTTCTTCCCAATGAAAAAAACTTTATTCCCCTCACAGTACAGATAAAGAGCAACTCTCTTCTCATGCATATATGTAAAGGAGTAATTTTTAACTTTTCTCGCTCTAGTATTACTCTTCCCACTGAGGGGGACCCAGGAACCTGTGCTGTAATGACCTGCTAAAATTAAGTATAATTACACACCGTCTAAGGAGTTTGCTTGCATGTTGAGATACTATATCCAGACTAAGGTGGGTTAGGATCCAGTTAAAAATATAGTATTCTCCCATCTTTTGGTAAAAAGAGCCAGTGCAGTGCCACCTTGTCCCTAGTGTGCAATACAGGGCATTATATTTTCAACAGTGGAGAGAAAGCCTGTGACAACATTCTGGATTTCTCAATTATGATTGTTACAGTTACAGTGCTCGGAGGGATCTCATATTCTCCCCAACTGGCCCCACGGGATGGAGTCAATCAGCCCGTGTTCATGGGTCTTCAGATTGTACACCCATCTCTGCTCCTTCAGTAGCAGTCTACTGGGTAGGTCAAGAACCCCCTTCACTCTTTCAATGACTGTCCAGTTCAGGTCTTTATCTGTATGTTGATGTTCTACATAATGTGAAGTAAGTTTCGTGGAGCTGATCTTTCTGCGTATAGTACTCCTGTGCTCGCTAATCCGAACTTTGACCTTCCTTGTAGTCATAACTTTGACCTTCCTTGTAGTCATAACGTTCTCCACAGTGACATGTAATCATATATATACACAATTGTCTGCATTACAATTAGTATGTACGCGTTGCTCCCACGGCCGTGGGAGACCCAAGTCTATGTGGGATGTGTGAGTTGTAAATTGACAAACAACACATGTACCACAAGGGAAATGGCCTTTCACCTGAGGAGCATTCCATAGTGTCATTTGTCTCTCAGGTCTCTGTTGATATGTATCTGTATGGACTAAGGAGTTCCTAAGGTTCCTGTTTTTTCTGAAGGAGAAATTGGTTTTCCAAATTCCAATTTATTTGAGGTTAAGATGTTCCATTTCTGATTTATAATCTTCTTGATGGCGTTAGGAGGAATTATACGTGGTCACGCATATCAGAGCGTCTGTCTCTTTTCTTGGATGATCCTCCAACAGGGCTGATCGAGGGGTGTTACGTGATCTTTTTTGGGCCCGATTAATTATCCTCTTTGGGTAATGTCTTTCCTCCAGTATTTTTGTTAAGGGGGCTGCCTCTACTTTGTAGGTTTCCAGGTCGGAACAATTGCTACGGATCCTGAGGAATTGCCCAACGGGGAGATTTTCCCTCAAGGATCTTGGATGGGCGCTGTTGAAACTCAGGAGACTGTTCCTATCCGTTGGTTTTTTATATAGGGAACTCTCCAACCTTCCGTCTTTGGCAATGATGTTCACATCTAAAAAGGCCACTTTGTGGCTGTCCGTGGTCATGGTGAAAGGGAGAAAGGGGTTGAGTTGGTTAATCCACACCCCGAAATTCTCGATACTCTCTTGGTCACCATGCCAGACCACCAGGATATCATCAATGTAATGGAGCCAAGTCCGAATCTTCTCAGAAAATGGATTCCTGGCCCAGATGTGTTCCTCTTCCCAATGGCTCATATAGAGGCATGCAATGCTGGGGGCAAAAGTACTGCCCATTGAAGTCCTGTGTCTTTGCAGGTAAAGCTGGTCTTCATATCGAAAGAAATTCTCTGTCAGGGCCATCCTCATAAGGGTCAGAATCCACTCTGTTGGTGCTTCCCAGGTCCATTCTTGTGTTTGTAAAATGTTTTCAATAACACGGAGGCTCTCGTCCTGAGGGATGCTGGTGTATAAAGCCTCAGCATCTAAGCAGATCAGTGTCTGTTGTGAGGGGTCATATTCCAATTCTGCAAGGATGTTGAGGAGGTGTTTGGTGTCCTTGACATAGGACTTGATTCTAGTGACTAAAGGTCTTAAGAACCAGTCAGTGTACTGAGATAAAGGTTCTAAAATAGAACCTATTCCCAAAACTATTGGTCTCCCCGGAGGGGGGTTGCGTCCTTTATGAATTTTAGGTAATGTATAAAGTAATGGTATTCTGGGATCTGTGGTCTGTAGGAACTCCATTTCCTTCTTGGTAATCTAACCCTTCTCTAATTTCTCCCAATAGTGGTAGTAGCAACTTATCATCCCTCAGATTGAGAACTGTGCCTATACATTATACTTTAGTTCCATTTTTGGGTTGGATACTTACTGATTGTGGATATTACTTGGGAGGACGTATCCCTTCCCCCTTCCTTTGTGTGGAAGTACCTCTCTACCCTAGAGGCCTGTGGGCCAGTTTTGTATACAGCCAAAGAGCAGCGCACAGCTGTAGGGTTTCTTTTTGGTAATTCCAAGTTACATACATACATCTCCCTTTTGAAACAAGAAGTGTGAGTTTGAGTTAGTAGCGTCTTCTAGTTTTTTAAATACACAGCCAGATTGGCACATCTGACTTCCAAACTGCAAATATGACGGAAACACTGGGCATAGGCTACAGTGATGAAATGGCATTGGCCATCTTAGCAGCTCCATCCTTGCTACCGGATACCAACATTACCCAATGCCTAAACCAATCTCAGAACTGGGATGAATTAAAAGAACTCAAGAGAACCCAGATGAGAATTTTATTGCATGGAGCGATAATGACGGAATATTTGCAGGGTAACGCTGCACCTGCAGGATTGCTAGTCAGCAATGAACCACGGATTTTTCTGGATGACCCCATCTTTAAAAGAGAATGGTCGCTTATCGCGTGGAGATGTACACGCGATTGGTTGATCCTAATTCTTAATACAGCAAAATGTCTCTCCGAGGCACTAGTCATCAAAATCAAGCCTAGCGAAGATTTTTTGAACACTCAAATAAAGATCTCAGTGTTCAAGAAGAAACTGGAAGAGGTCAACAAAGACATTAACGAACATAAAGAGTTCCTAATGCAGAGTAAGATTACCAAACTGCAAAAAGACCTTAAAAAATTCTCACACGAGAAAGTCTACCCTTATATTAGGAACGACTATAAGGGTCAAAAAGATTCTGAGACCGACTCATCAAATAGAAGTGACTCTATGTCATCTCGGTCTGATACAGACGACTGGGAGAGTGACAACTCGGCCAACAGATGGAGGGGTAAACAAAGACGTCAAAGGGGGAGAAGGTTTACCCCTAATTACCACCATCCCCCCCACAGATGTTCGGCTGGCCTGGCCCATATGGTCCTCAACAGTACCCAGGACTACCACCCTTTCAAAACATACCTTTCTTCCACCCGAATCAGAACCAGCACCATTTTTTAGGTCGGGGAGGAAGACGAGGAGGACGTGGCAGACGCAACAACAAACAGGTACAGTGGAGCGATCCACAGATAGAGAGAACCAATACGAGGAGTCAGACCAAAGAACAATCACCGGGAACCAGTTCAATGTAGATTTGGTTGTGAATCTCACAAATGAAACCTTTTCCAATGACGAACTAGAAATTCTGAGCAAAGGCCTTGGATTTGTTCTAACCACCCACATTGATAAATTCAAAATCAGATATGAACTTGGTGAGTTCTTCCGTAAAATCAGGATCAAGGCTTTGTTTGAAGGGAAACCCAATATGGAAGTAGACCCAGGATACACTACATTATGGAAGAAATCTTCCTATTTCCCTGCTGGAGGTTGTATGCCCCCGGAAGTCCTGGCTTTTGAGGAAGCAGTGTCTAAGGAAATTGAACGACTGGAACCAAATCACACTGCTTTTAACAATTTGAGCAAAGGAGAACGAGAAGCTCTCAAGACCCTCGAAGAAAGATATGATATAATAATAAAGCCAGCGGACAAAGGTGGTGCAACGGTGATACAGTATCGTGAAGACTACAGAGAAGCCTGTTTGATTCTATTGCGGGACGATAGACATTATGAGAAATTACAACGCGACCCTACCTCTCGCCTACAGAAGAAAATATCGGAGCTCTCCAAAGGAGCATTAGAGAAGGGTTGGATTACCAAGAAGGAAATGGAGTTCCTACAGACCACAGATCCCAGAATACCATTACTTTATACATTACCTAAAATTCATAAAGGACGCAACCCCCCTCCGGGGAGACCAATAGTTTCGGGAATAGGTTCTATTTAGAACCTTTATCTCAATACACTGACTGGTTCTTAAGACCTTTAGTCACTAGAATCAAGTCCTATGTTAAGGACACCAAACACCTCCTCAACATCCTTGCAGAATTGGAATATGACCCCTCACAACAGACACTGATCTGCTTAGATGTTGAGGCTTTATACACCAGCATCCCTCAGGACGAGAGCCTCCGTGTTATTGAAAACATTTTACGAACACAAGAATGGACCTGGGAAGCACCAATAGAGTGGATTATGACCCTTATGAGGATGGCCCTGACAGAGAATTTCTTTCGATATGAAGACCAGCTTTATCTGCAAAGACACGGGACTTCAATGGGCAGTACTTATGCCCCCAGCATTGCATGCCTCTGTATGAGCCACTGGGAAGAGGAACACATCTGGGCCAGGAATCCATTTTCTGAGAAGATCCGGACTTGGCTCCAATACATTGATGACATCCTGGTGGTCTGGCATGGTGACCAAGAGAGTATCGAGAATTTCGGGGTGTGGATTAACCAACTCAACCCCTTTCTCCATTTCACCATGACCGTGGACAGCCACAAAGTGGCCATTTTAGATGTGAACATCATTGCCAAAGACGGAAGGTTGGAGAGTTCCCTATATAAAAAACCACGGATAGGAACAGTCTGCTGAGATTCAACCACGCCCATCCAAGATCCTTGAGGGAAAATCTCCCCGTTGGGCAATTCCTCAGGATCCGTAGGAATTGTTCCGACCTGGAAACCTACAAAGTAGAGGCAGCCCTCTTAACAAAAACACTGGAGGAAAGACATTACCCAAAGAGGATAATTAAACGGGCCCAAAAAAGATCACGTAACACCCCTCGATCAGCCCTGTTGGAGGATCATCCAAGAAAAGAGACAGACACTCTGATATGCATGACCACGTATAATTCCTCCTCTAACGCCATCAAGAAGATTATAAATCAGAAATGGAACATCTTAACCTCAAATAAATTGGAATTTGGAAAACCAATGTTCTCCTTCAGAAAAAAACAGGAACCTTAGGAACTCCTTAGTCCACACAGGTATACATATTAACAGAGACCTGAGAGACAAATGACACTATGGAATGCTCCTCAGGTGACAGGCCATTTCCCTTGTGGTACATGTGTTGTTTGTCAATTTACAACTCACACATCCCACATAGACTTGGGTCTCCCACGGCCGTGGGAGCAACGCGTACATACTAATTGTAATACAGACAATTGTATGTATATGATTACTTGTCCCTGTGGAGAACGTTATATTGGAATGACTACAAGGAAGGTCAAAGTTCGGATTAGCGAGCACAGGAGTACTATACGCAGAAAGATCAGCGCCATGAAACTTACTTCACATTATGTAGAACATCAACATACAGATAAAGACCTGAACTGGACAGTCATTGAAATTGTGAAGTGGGTTCTTGACCCACCTAGTAGACTGCTACTGAAGGAGCAGAGATGGGTGTACAATCTGAAGACCCATGAACACGGGCTGAATGACTCCATCCCGTGGGGCCAGTTGGTGAGAATATGAGATCCCTCCGAGCACTGTAACTGTAACAATCATAATTGAGAAATCCAGAATGTTGTCACAGGTTCCCTCCACTGTTGAAAATATAATGCCCTCTATTGCACACTAGGGACAAGGTGGCACTGCACTGGCTCTTTTTACCAAAACATGGGAGAATACTATATTTTTAACTGGATACTAACCCACCTTAGTCTGAATATAGTATCTCAACATGCAAGCAAACGCCTTAGACGATGTGTAATTATACTGAATTTTAGCAGGTCATTACACCACAGGTTCGTGGGTCCCCCTCAGCGGGAAGAGTAATACTAGAGCGAGAAAAGTTAAAAATTACTCCTTTACATATATGCATGAGAAGAGAGTTGTTCTTTATCTGTACTGTGAGGGGAATAAAGTTTTTTTCATTCGAAAGAAAACGCCCCGACGGAAGCATTAAAAACTACAACTCCCATGAAGTCCCGGGAGTCTGGTAGTCCGGTTTCCTGAGACTACCGGATATGACACAACACAAATGCGCCGACAGTGGATGATTATCGTCACCTGTTCAGCGTTTACAGAGCCCCGCAATCGCTTTAAAATGACCGCAGTTTCTGCACTCCGGCACTCACGCCATGGGGTGCAGATCCGATTAGGTCACATCGCGGGGTCAGGATCTTTGACGAAGTAAGTCTCCTCTCTGCTTGAAAATATACCTGATCGAATACAATGATGTATTTTGCCTTGACGCTCATGCTCTTAGAATCTAGAATATTGAGTGCATAATGGCGACCTGTATGGTGGTTTGTTGCTTTCTTTCCCTAGTGTTTGACTATAAGACCACCCTGTGTTTTTCTGCACTCGTGAGAAGTGCGTAGTCCACCAAAGTCTAGTAAGAGATAACATCTTCTCTTGGTGTCAGGCACACGGGTGGAACCCATTTTTATGACGTAATTTTGCACCATTTATCTGCATGTACTTACATTCTATGCTAAGATGCAGCCTTATTTCTAAAACCTTTTATCACTATCAGTTATAAACCACATATATACACCTTGTTTTAAATAGAGGACGCAGAAAGTTACTCTCACACATGGCACCCGTTTGGGGGTCGCATCTGCATGTGGAATGGATGAGAATGTATAGCGCACCTCCCGGGAACATACTGTTCTGTGGATTTGTAGCGTTACTAAATATTTCCACATAAATAATGATGCATACTGTGGAATATCTGTTTAGACCAACGAAGCACTGTGGCGCGATCCAACTATTGTGATCAAGAGAAGTTCCGCACAGCTGAAGATTAATGTTAGGTTTCAGTTTTTAATTTGTGGTATGCAAACAATTGTTGTGTGCTATGTTTTGTCTCCCTTCAGGCTGGACAAACTTGAAATGGGAACGCCTCTTCAAGGATAAGTATATCCATACGGCATTGTTTTGTTTTGTTTGTTTAAATATCTTTCAAACTGACATATTGTTCTGCTAATTCCAGGGAGGGATTTATCATTTACTCGTGCCCTGAAGAAAGCCGTAGACCCATAGCGCACTGGCTGAAACATGTTGGCATCCATAGGGTCATAGGACCATTGAATCCTGGGAATACCCTATCTCTCTATTTTAATAACCACCATCTCTCCATATTAAAGGGATACCTGAGTGTATGGTGGTTTTTTAATCTTTAACCCCCCTGGCCTTTTCTCATAAAAGCTCCCTGAAATACGGTTGAGCCCACCCTGGCCTTTAGGAGCCAGGGTGAACCCGATGATGAAGCATGACACTATTAGAGTGTGTGAGGGTTACTATATAAAGAGGTATTGCTCCCAATAGTGGTAGTAGCAACTTATTATCCCTCAGATTGAGAACTGTGCCTATACATTATACTTTAGTTCCATTTTTGGGTTGGATACTTACTGATTGTGGATTTTACTTGGGAGGACGTATCCCTTCCCCCTTCCCTTGTGTGGAAATACCTCTCTACCCTTGAGGCCTGTGGGCCAGTTTTGTATACACCTCCAGTAAGCACCACAGAGCTGGATTGCAGAGAGGTGGTCCTAGGCCACGCCCCTTTTTACACCACTCTGCAAACGCGGCTCCTGTCGCACTGCTGCTCAGAGGATGAAGTCCACTTGTGTCCTGAGGTCCTCAGGACACAAGAGGACCTCATCGCCCCACCAGCAGTGTGCCAAGAGGCGCGTTTGCAGAGTGGTGTAAAAAGGGGCATGGCCTTGGACCACCTCTCTGCAATCCAGCTCTGTGGTGCTTACTGGAGGTACCTGGTGGGCTTCTTGGCCCCCAGGGACCCTCAGTATTCAAGGGGAATCAATTCCCCAACTTAAAACGTGCCTGGGGGTGCGTTTGCAGAGTGGTGCAGGGAGGGAGCAGGGCCTCCGGCGAGATGCCGGCTTTTTAAAAAATATATTTTTTTTTAGAAGGGGGGCTGTGTGGCCCCCAGGGACCCTCAGTATTCAAGGGGAATCAATTCCCCAACTTAAAACGTGCCTGGGGGTGCGTTTGCAGAGTGGTGCAGGGAGGGGGCAGGGCCTCCGGCGAGATGCCGGCTTTTTTTTTAGAAGGGGGGCTGTGTGGCCCCCCTTCTTTTAGCATTTTTGGGGCCCTGGGGACCCCATCCCCCAGGGCCTGACCCCTTTTTTATAAAAATAAAAAAATAAAAATGGGAAGGGGCCACGCGGCCCCCCTCCCGAGGCCAATTTAGGCCCCGGGGACCCCATCCCCCGGGGCATGGCCTCGTTTTCCAAATTTAATTATTGGGAAGGGGGGCCGCGTGTCCCCCCTTCCCTAGGCCACTATTGACCCCGGGGACCCCATCCCCCGGGGCCGGCCTGCCATTTTTTCTTTTTGTTTATTAAATGGGAGGGGGGCCGAGTGGCCCCCCCTCCTGGGCCACTTCTGGCCCCGGGGACCCCATCCCCGTTGCCAGAAGTGGCCTCACCATTGGGGACTGTGGGGGGAGCCCCAATGCCCCCACGGTCCCAGCCGGCTCCCCACCTCCTGCGGGAGCCAGCATTGCTTTTGCACAAGGGGAGCTGCTGACATGCAGCTCTCCTTGTGAAAAGCAATCTGCTTTGGTTTTTGGAAGCGAGAGCAGGTATCCTGCTCACGCGTGGTTATTCCCGGGTTCGGGGGTCCGTAACGGACCCCTGCATTTGAATATTTAGTGCCCCGGGGAGGTGGCGTTCCCTGGGGCTTGGGTGGGCCCGCGAGGCCCCCCACCCAATTTTAACAAAGCCCCGGGGAGGTGGCGGTCCCCGGGGCTGGGGGGCCCGCGAGGCCCCCCTGCCCAATTTTAAAAAAGCCCCGGGGAGGTGGCAGGCCCCCACCCTTATTTAATTAAAGCCTCGGGGAGGTGGTGGTCCCTGGGGCTGCAGGGGGCCGTGTGCCCCCACGCATAAATTATGAAGCCCCAAGGAGGTGGTGGTCCCCGGGGCTGTGGGGGCCCCCATGGGCCCCCACACCTTAATTTAGAATAGCCCCCGGGACCTGGGCCCGGGGGATTTTTAACAAACGAAGCGCGGGAGACCACGCTTCGTTTTTTTAAATAATTTCAGCCTGATTCGCGCACCCAGCGCGAATTCGGCCGAAATTTAAAAAATGCTTTTTTGGGGCCTGGGGGTCCTTGTGGGACCCCCTGAGCAGGCCTAGGGGGTCAGAGTGTTTCTATCATGCCCCCTTTTCTTGTTTTTCATCTTTTTTTCACCCTTTTTCTTGTGACTCGGATACCGAGTCACAAGATGGCTTCCAACACTTCCTGGTTTGGAGTATTGGCAGCCAATCAGAAGTCAGCTCGTGCTCGGGAGGGTTCGCGAACCCTCCTCGGTGCTCAGATATCGATATTTTTATTTTTTGAATTTCTCAGAAACTACTGAACGGCTTTACATCATTTTTAAAAAAGCACGCTTTCTAGACCAAGACCTACCTTTTTGCCAAATTTGGTGTAATTCCGTTCAGTAGTTCGAGCTGTAGCCTGTTTCAAAATTCCTATGGAACTTAACATGGAGAAAACGCGTTTTGGGACCCCCCTTTTTTTCCCAGCCCCCGCATGACGAATCACCCCCACACTTTCAAGACAGGAGCTGACCTGAGTGAACCATTCGTTTTGAAAATTTCACAGAGATTCGTCAAATGGCGCCAAAGATATTGGCAAATCAAAAAACGCTTTTCCTATGGATAATAGGTCCTAACTATAACTACCTACTGGCGACCGCCAGTAGGTAATATATATATATATATATAATTCAGGGGAAATGTGACGATGCAGGTGCCCAGCCTATACAGCATACGAAAAATCACGCCGTCTTCAAAGCGCGATAAGTAAGCCCAACCAATCGAGAGGTAAGTAAAAATAGGTTTTTATTTCCAGCAGGCAGTCCAAATGTAACAGCATAACGCGTTTTGGCCCTCACAGGGTCTTAATCATGGTAAGCCGGCCCTGGGGGATGGATTCCCAAGGGCCATTAATGGCTACGGGAGCGGGAGGCGAAATTGGGCTGGGGATGGGGCCCATATATATATATTGTGGTGCAGCTTTCTTCTGGATATATATATATATACATATATATATATATATATATCTTCCACAAATCCTTGGAAACCCAAGTTAGGTCGCACACACTGGTGAATCCATGAATGATTTTATTGGTTTAACCAATTAATCATTTCTGCTGAGACAAACCAAGTTGCCCTACGCATTTCGGTCTCACTGAGACCTTGTTCACAGGTGATATGGATTAAGTCAAACAGTTGTTTAAATACTCCTGCCGAATCTGTTACCTTATGTTCTACTCTTACAGTATAAATTCATATATCTGCCCTTTATATTTAGATCTTTATACGTTCAATATTCCTCAATACCTGTTATTTATCTGTAGCTACAGTACATATTCTGTGTTTGAAAGTTTATACATATAATTTTCCTCTATACCTCTATTCATATCCTGATCAGTGAAAAAAGGTGACATGTGCAAAGTGCATTAATTCCTAAAATGTATACCATAATGAAAGATCATTCATTGTCTCTATGAATTATTAAGAAAAGCAAGTATTCAATTATTATTTACAAATGTATATACAGTTCCTCATTTTGACTCAACCCATGCGGAGTGAGAGTTCATAAATCTAGGATGTGACGTGATTCTCTCTGTCTTAGGTTTCTTTCGGGGTCACCCCCTCGATCATGGCATTCTACTTGTTCAATAGCGTAGAACTTCAATTTCTTCCAAGCACTGTCATGGTAGGTCTCCATATGTTTGGCAACTGCATTGCTGCGATCTTTATTAATTGTTACCCTCACATGTTCTAAAATTCTTTTTTTAAGTTCACAGACAGTGCTTCCCACATATTTTAAACCACATGGGCATTCGATCACATACACCACGAATTGACTCTTGCATGTGATGTGGTGGTTTATTTTCCACTCTTTGTAATTAGCCAAACAATTTTTTTTTGATTTTGGGCAATTTGACACACCTTGCAATTGTTACATTTAAAGAACCCCGTTTGTTTTAACCAGTTTACTGTTCTTTTCTTCTCTTTTGGAAGGTGACTGTGGACCAGTTTATCCTTTAAGTTTGTAGACCGCCTGAAGGTTATATTAGGATGATTTCCCATTATATCTGCAGCGGTTTGGCCTAATCTTAGAATATTCCAATTTTTTCTCAAGATTTTTATGATTTCCTTTGCTTCTGCTGAGAATGTAGTTATGAGGCGAATTGGTTCTGCTTTTGCTGTGCTTTTTTCCTCTTGTTTCTTTTTAATAGTTCCATTTTGGGTTTTTAGTTGTTCTTTTTAGGCAGGATGTGAATGTATTCTGACTGTATCCTCTTCTTTTGAACCTCCACGATGTTTCTCCACTGTGTTTTATCCATTCATCCTCCTGTGAACAGATCCTGAGAATCCTTAAAAATTCTCCTTATGTTATGTTGTTAATTAAGGAAGTTTGATGAAAACTTTCTGCATGTCAGTTCGCATTCGTTGCAGTCTTCTTCCTATGGAGCGTTGTTTGAATTTTGTTTTCCCTGATATAGACTTCCGTATCCAAGAAGACAACTCTTGAATCGCTGATAGTATATGTGAATCTCAAATTTGTCTAGGTTGAATTTAGCAATTTAAAGTATTCTGCAAAATCTTCTTCAGTGCCATCACAGATAATAAAAAGATCATCTATGTAATGCAGCCACATGATGGTTTTGTTTACATATTGATCATTTTGAGGTTGCCAAGCCAGTTGCTGCTCCCACCATCCCATTGTTAAACAGGCATAGCTTGGGCTAAATGCAAAGGCCATCGCAGTCCCCTTCACTTGTCTAAACAGGTCATTGCCAAACATGAAAATATTTTGAGTTAGGCATAGTTGGATCATTTCCAGAAGCATTTCATTGTGTCGGGCACATTGTATGTTTCTTTTGTTCAGGAAATATTCACAAGCTTGTGTTCCTATTTCGTTCTCAATGTTCGTTTACAACAAAATCACATCCATTGTGATTAAGTTAAAGGTGTCTTGCCATGGAATTTCCTGTAGGTGTCTTAGAAAGTCACTTGTATCTCTTAGATACGAATTGAGGTCTTGTACAAATGGCATCAGGAAGAAGTCAATATAATTAGCAACTGGTTCCAAGACTGCGCCCTTTGCTGATATTATTGGTCTTCCAGGGGGTTTTGTCGGGTGTTTGTGAATTTTTGGTAAGAAGTATATCGTTGGAGTTATGGGGTGGTCGGTTGTCAGATATTTTCTTTCGTCTTCATCTAGTAAGTTGTTTTTTACAACTCCCCCACCACCTCCCCGGGACATACTTTATTCAAATATGAGGGTCCGTTGGGGACCCCTGGCCCCGGGGACCACCACCTCCCCAGGGATTATTACAACGATGGGAGGGGGGCTACGCGGCCCCCCTCCAGGAGCCCTCAATGGCCCTGGGGACCGCCACCCCCCAGGGCCGGCTCCAGCAATGTCCTGGGGTGCCCACCTCTGGGACATTGCAGTTTGCTATGGAATGGCGGGAGCACTGCTTCCGCCATGCCATAGCAAACTCTGCTTTGCTTCATGGAAGCAAGAGCAGGAAAACTGCTCTCGCTTCCATGAAGCGAAGCAGAATTGCTTTTGGGCAAAGGGAGCTGCATGTTTGCAGTTCCCTCTGCCCAAAAGCAATGCCAGCTACCGCAGGAGGCGGGGAGCCAGCAGGGACCGCAGGGGCATTGGGGCTCCCCCCTCGGTCTCCAGTGTCATGGCCATGCCCCAGGGCCAAAAATAAGCCGGGAGGGGGGCCACTTGGCCCCCTTTCCTTTATTTAAAAAAAAATGGAATGACCGGGCCCCGGGGGATGTGGACCCCGGGGCCAAAACCCGCCTGGGGAGGGGGGGCACGCAGCCCCCCTCCTTTACACAAAAAAATATATAAAAATGGGCAAGCCCCGGGGGATGGGGTCTCCGGGCTGAAAATGGCCTCAGGAGGTGGGCAGCGAGGCCCCCCTCCTTTAAATATAGTTTTAAAAAAAAATAGAAATGGCCATGCCCCGGGGCATGGGGTTCCCGGGGCCGAAATTGGCCTCTTTCTGCACCTCTGTTGCTTCTTTCTGCACTTCTATGCTTCTTTCTGTACTTCTCTTGCTTCTTCCTGCACCCCTGTTGCCTCTTTTTGCACTCGTCTTCCCTCTTTCTGCACCTCTGTTGCTTCTTTCTGCACTTCTTTTGCCTCTTTCTGCATTTCTGTTGCTTCTTTCTACACTTCTCTTGCCTCTTTCTGCATATCTGTTGCTTCTTTCTGCACTTCTCTTGCCTCTTTCTGCAACCCTCTTGCCTCTTTCTGCACCTCTGTTGCTTCTTTCTGCACTTCTCTTGCTTCTTTCTGCACCTCTCTTGCTTCTTTCTGCACCCCTGTTGCCTCTTTTTGCTCTCGTATTCCCTCTTTCTGCACCTCTCTTGTCTCTTTCTGCACCTCTCTTGCCTATTTCTGCACTTCTAATGTCCTCTTTCTGCACCTCTGTTGCTACTTTCTGCACTTCTCTTGCCTCTTTCATCATATCTGTTCCTTCTTTCTGTACTTCTCTTGCCTTTTTCTACACCTCCATTGCTTCTTTCAGCACTTCTCTTGCTTCTTTCTGTATCCCTGTTCCCTCTTTATGCACCTCTCATGCCTGTTTCTGCACCTCTCTTGCCTCTTTCTGCACCTCTCTTGCCTGTTTCTGAACCTCACTTGCCTCTTTCTGCACCTCTCTTGCCTTTTTCTGCACCTCGCTTGCCTCTTTCTGCACTTCTCTTGCTTCTTTCTGCACCTCTCTTGCTTCTTTCTGCACCCCTGTTGCCTCTTTTTGCTCTCGTATTCCCTCTTTCTGCACCTCTCTTGTCTCTTTCTGCACCTCTCTTGCCTATTTCTGCACTTCTAATGTCCTCTTTCTGCACCTCTGTTGCTTCTTTCTGCACTTCTCTTGCCTCTTTCATCATATCTGTTCCTTCTTTCTGTACTTCTCTTGCCTTTTTCTACACCTCCATTGCTTCTTTCAGCACTTCTCTTGCTTCTTTCTGTATCCCTGTTCCCTCTTTATGCACCTCTCATGCCTGTTTCTGCACCTCTCTTGCCTCTTTCTGCACCTCTCTTGCCGGTTTCTGTACCTCACTTGCCTCTTTCTGCACCTCTCTTGCCTTTTTCTGCACCTCGCTTGCCTCTTTCTGCACTTCTCTTGCTTTTTCTGCACCTCTCTTGTTTCTTTCTACAACTCTCTTGTCTCTTTCATCACTTCTCTTGCTTCTTTCTGCACCTCTGTTGCTTCTTTCAGCACTCACTTCTCTTGCCTCTTTCTGCACTTCTCTTGCTTGTTTCTGTACCTCTCTTACCTCTTTCTGCACCTGTTGCTTCTTTCTGAACCCTTATTGCCTCTTTCCGCACCCTCTTGCCTCTTTATGTACCCCTCTTCCCTCTTTCTGCACCTCTCTTGCCTCTTTCTGCACCTCTGTTCCTTCATTCTGCACTTCTCTTGTTTCTTTCTGTACCTTTCTTGCTTTTTTCTCCAACCCTCTTGCCTCTTTCTACACCTCTCTTGCCTCTTTCTGCACTTCTCTTGCTTCTTTCTTAACCCCTGTTGCCTCTCTTTCCACTTGTCTTCCCTCTTTCCGTACCTCTCTTGTCTCTTTCTGCACCTCTCTTACCTCTTTCTGCACTTCTGATGTCCTCTTTCTGCACCTCTGTTGCTACTTTCTGCACTTCTCTTGCCTCTTTCTGCATTTCTGTTGCTTCTTTTTGCACTTCTCTTGCCTCTTTCTGCACCTCCATTGTTTCTTTCAGCACTTTGCTTGCCTCTTTCTGCACCCTGTTCCCTCTTTCTGCAACTGTTTCTGCAACTCTCTTGCCTCTTTCTGCAGTTCTCTTGCCTGTTTCTGTACCTCACTTGCCTCTTTCTGCAACTATCTTGCCTCTTTCTGCACCTCTTGCCTCTTTCTGCACCTCTGTTCCTTCATTCTACACTTCTCTTGCTTCTTTCTGCACCTTTCTTGCTTCTCTCTGCATCCTTCTTTCCTCTTTCTGCAGCCTTCTTCCCTCTTTCTGCACCTCTCTTGCCTCTTTCTGCAGTTCTCTTGCCTCTTTCTGCACATCTGTTGCTTCTTTCTGCACTTCACCTGCTTTTTTCTGCATCTCTCTTGCTTCTTTATCCAACCTTCTTGTCTCTTTCATCACTTCTCTTGCTTCTTTCTGCACCCCTGTTGCTTCTTTCAGAACTTCTCTTGCCTCTTTCTGCACATCTCTTGCCTGTTTCTGCACCTCTGTTGCTTCTTTCTGCACCCTCCTTGCCTCTTTCTGCACCTCTCTTGCCTCTTTCTGCACTTCTTGTGCTTTTTTCTGCATCTGCCTTGTTTCTTTCTGCAACTCTCTTACCTCTTTCTGCACTTCTGATGTCCTCTTTCTGCACCTCTGTTGCTACTTTCTGCACTTCTCTTGCCTCTTTCTGCATTTCTGTTGCTTCTTTTTGCACTTCTCTTGCCTCTTTCTGCACCTCCATTGTTTCTTTCAGCACTTTGCTTGCCTCTTTCTGCACCCCTGTTCCCTCTTTCTGCAACTGTTTCTGCAACTCTCTTGCCTCTTTCTGCAGTTCTCTTGCCTGTTTCTGTACCTCACTTGCCTCTTTCTGCAACTATCTTGCCTCTTTCTGCACCTCTTGCCTCTTTCTGCACCTCTGTTCCTTCATTCTGCACTTCTCTTGCTTCTTTCTGCACCTTTCTTGCTTCTCTCTGCATCCTTCTTTCCTCTTTCTGCAGCCTTCTTCCCTCTTTCTGCACCTCTCTTGCCTCTTTCTGCAGTTCTCTTGCCTCTTTCTGCACATCTGTTGCTTCTTTCTGCACTTCACCTGCTTTTTCTGCATCTCTTGCTTCTTTATCCAACCTTCTTGTCTCTTTCATCACTTCTCTTGCTTCTTTCTGCACCCCTGTTGCTTCTTTCAGAACTTCTCTTGCCTCTTTCTGCACATCTCTTGCCTGTTTCTGCACCTCTGTTGCTTCTTTCTGCACCCTCCTTGCCTCTTTCTGCACCTCTCTTGCCTCTTTCTGCACTTCTTGTGCTTTTTTCTGCATCTGCCTTGTTTCTTTCTGCAACTCTCTTGTCTCTTTCATCACTTCTCTTGCTCCTTTCTGCACCTCTGTTGCTTCTTTCAGCACTTCTCTTGCCTCTCTCTGCACTTTTCTTGCCTGTTTCTGCACCTCTCTTACTTCTTTCTGTTGCTTCTTTCTGCACCCTTCTTGCTTCTTTCTGCACCCCTCTTCCCTCTTTCTGCACCTCCTTTGCCTCTTTCTGCACCTCTCTTGCCTGTTTCTGCAACTCTCTTGCCTCTTTCTGCTGTTCTCTTGCCTGTTTCTGTACCCCACTTGCCTCTTTCTGCACATCTCTTGCCTCTTTCTGTACCTCTCATGCCTCTTTCTGCACCTCACTTGCCTCTTTCTGTGCTTCTCTTGCTTTTACTGCACCTCTCTTGTTTCTTTCTGCAACTCTCTTGTCTCTTTCATCACTTCTCTTGCTTCTTTCTGCACCTCTGTTGCTTCTTTCAGCACTTCTCTTGCCTCTTTCTGCACTTCTCTTGCCTGTTTCTGCACCTCTCTTGGCTCTTTCTGCACCTCTGATGCTTCTTTTCTGCACCCTTCTTGCCTCTTTCTGCACCTCTCTTGCCTGTTTCTGCAACTCTCTTGCCTGTTTCTGCTGTTCTCTTGTCTGTTTCTGTACCTCACTTGACTCTTTCTGCACCTCTCTTGCCTCTTTCTGCACCTCACTTGCCTCTTTCTGCACCTCACTTGCCTCTTTCTGCACTTCCCTTACTTTACTCTGCACCTCTCTTGTCTCTTTCATCACTTCTCTTGCTTCTTTCTGCACCTCTGTTGCTTCTTTCTGCACTTCTCTTGCTTCTTTCTGCACCTCTCTTGCTTCTTTCTGCACCCCTGTTGCCTCTTTTGCTCTCGTATTCCCTCTTTCTGCACCTCTCTTGTCTCTTTCTGCACCTCTCTTGCCTATTTCTGCACTTCTAATGTCCTCTTTCTGCACCTCTGTTGCTACTTTCTGCACTTCTCTTGCCTCTTTCATCATATCTGTTCCTTCTTTCTGTACTTCTCTTGCCTTTTTCTACACCTCCATTGCTTCTTTCAGCACTTCTCTTGCTTCTTTCTGTATCCCTGTTCCCTCTTTATGCACCTCTCATGCCTGTTTCTGCACCTCTCTTGCCTCTTTCTGCACCTCTCTTGCCTGTTTCTGAACCTCACTTGCCTCTTTCTGCACCTCTCTTGCCTTTTTCTGCACCTCGCTTGCCTCTTTCTGCACTTCTCTTGCTTCTTTCTGCACCTCTCTTGCTTCTTTCTGCACCCCTGTTGCCTCTTTTTGCTCTCGTATTCCCTCTTTCTGCACCTCTCTTGTCTCTTTCTGCACCTCTCTTGCCTATTTCTGCACTTCTAATGTCCTCTTTCTGCACCTCTGTTGCTTCTTTCTGCACTTCTCTTGCCTCTTTCATCATATCTGTTCCTTCTTTCTGTACTTCTCTTGCCTTTTTCTACACCTCCATTGCTTCTTTCAGCACTTCTCTTGCTTCTTTCTGTATCCCTGTTCCCTCTTTATGCACCTCTCATGCCTGTTTCTGCACCTCTCTTGCCTCTTTCTGCACCTCTCTTGCCGGTTTCTGTACCTCACTTGCCTCTTTCTGCACCTCTCTTGCCTTTTTCTGTACCTCGCTTGCCTCTTTCTGCACTTCTCTTGCTTTTTTCTGCACCTCTCTTGTTTCTTTCTACAACTCTCTTGTCTCTTTCATCACTTCTCTTGCTTCTTTCTGCACCTCTGTTGCTTCTTTCAGCACTCACTTCTCTTGCCTCTTTCTGCACTTCTCTTGCTTGTTTCTGTACCTCTCTTACCTCTTTCTGCACCTGTTGCTTCTTTCTGAACCCTTATTGCCTCTTTCCGCACCCCTCTTGCCTCTTTATGTACCCCTCTTCCCTCTTTCTGCACCTCTCTTGCCTCTTTCTGCACCTCTGTTCCTTCATTCTGCACTTCTCTTGTTTCTTTCTGTACCTTTCTTGCTTTTTTCTCCAACCCTCTTGCCTCTTTCTACACCTCTCTTGCCTCTTTCTGCACTTCTCTTGCTTCTTTCTTAACCCCTGTTGCCTCTCTTTCCACTTGTCTTCCCTCTTTCCGTACCTCTCTTGTCTCTTTCTGCACCTCTCTTACCTCTTTCTGCACTTCTGATGTCCTCTTTCTGCACCTCTGTTGCTACTTTCTGCACTTCTCTTGCCTCTTTCTGCATTTCTGTTGCTTCTTTTGCACTTCTCTTGCCTCTTTCTGCACCTCCATTGTTTCTTTCAGCACTTTGCTTGCCTCTTTCTGCACCCCTGTTCCCTCTTTCTGCAACTGTTTCTGCAACTCTCTTGCCTCTTTCTGCAGTTCTCTTGCCTGTTTCTGTACCTCACTTGCCTCTTTCTGCAACTATCTTGCCTCTTTCTGCACCTCTTGCCTCTTTCTGCACCTCTGTTCCTTCATTCTGCACTTCTCTTGCTTCTTTCTGCACCTTTCTTGCTTCTCTCTGCATCCTTCTTTCCTCTTTCTGCAGCCTTCTTCCCTCTTTCTGCACCTCTCTTGCCTCTTTCTGCAGTTCTCTTGCCTCTTTCTGCACATCTGTTGCTTCTTTCTGCACTTCACCTGCTTTTTCTGCATCTCTCTTGCTTCTTTATCCAACCTTCTTGTCTCTTTCATCACTTCTCTTGCTTCTTTCTGCACCCCTGTTGCTTCTTTCAGAACTTCTCTTGCCTCTTTCTGCACATCTCTTGCCTGTTTCTGCACCTCTGTTGCTTCTTTCTGCACCCTCCTTGCCTCTTTCTGCACCTCTCTTGCCTCTTTCTGCACTTCTTGTGCTTTTTTCTGCATCTGCCTTGTTTCTTTCTGCAACTCTCTTGTCTCTTTCATCACTTCTCTTGCTCCTTTCTGCACCTCTGTTGCTTCTTTCAGCACTTCTCTTGCCTCTCTCTGCACTTTTCTTGCCTGTTTCTGCACCTCTCTTACTTCTTTCTGTTGCTTCTTTCTGCACCCTTCTTGCCTCTTTCTGCACCCTCTTCCCTCTTTCTGCACCTCCTTTGCCTCTTTCTGCACCTCTCTTGCCTGTTTCTGCAACTTTCTTGCCTCTTTCTGCTGTTCTCTTGCCTGTTTCTGTACCCCACTTGCCTCTTTCTGCACATCTCTTGCCTCTTTCTGTACCTCTCATGCCTCTTTCTGCACCTCACTTGCCTCTTTCTGTGCTTCTCTTGCTTTTACTGCACCTCTCTTGTTTCTTTCTGCAACTCTCTTGTCTCTTTCATCACTTCTCTTGCTTCTTTCTGCACCTCTGTTGCTTCTTTCAGCACTTTTCTTGCCTCTTTCTGCACTTCTCTTGCCTGTTTCTGCACCCCTCTTGCATCTTTCTGCACCTCTGTTGCTTCTTTATGTACCCCTCTTGCCTTTTTCTGCACCCCTCTTGCCTGTTTCTGCAACTCTCTTGCCTGTTTCTGCTGTTCTCTTGCCTGTTTCTGTACCTCACTTGCCTCTTTCTGCACCTCTCTTGCCTCGTTCTGCACCTCATTTGCCTCTTTCTGCACTTCCCTTGCTTCTTTCTGCACTCTCTTGTTTCTTTCTGCAACTCTCTTGTCTCTTTCATCACTTCTCTTGCTTCTTTCTGCACCTCTGTTGCTTCTTTCAGCACTTCTCTTGCATCTTTCTGCACTTCTCTTGCCTGTTTCTGCACCTCTCTTGCCTCTTTCTGCACCTCTGTTGCCTCTTTCTGCACCTCTGTTGCTTCTTTTCTGCACCCTTCTTGCCTCTTTCTGCACCCCTCTTGCCTCTTTCTCTACCCCTCTTCCTACATTCTGTACTTCTCTTGCTTCTTTCTGCACCTTTCTTGCTTCTTTCTGTACCTCTCTTGCCTCTTTATGCAGCCCTCTTCCATCTTTCTGCACCTCTCTTGCCTCTTTCTCTACCTCTCTTGCCACACCACCTTACTTATTCATACAGATACAAACACATACTTACTCTCTTCTACAATCACTGACACAAGCACACACTCATCCATACAGCCACTCTCACAATCACTCACTCTCACATATAGTCACTTATATACTCCAACACTCACATATACTACCTTTCACACATATTTAGTTACTCACACATATACCACTGAGACATCCATTCACTCACCAACAGACCCATACGCGCACTCACTCACCCGTACAGCCCCTCACAGATGCACTCATGAACCCATACACCCAGTGAATCACCCACTCACACATCCATGCAGGGAGTCACACCCCCCACCCACCCACACAGACACTCAGGCACCCATACAGGTACTCAGACAACCAATCATTAACCCATATAGACACTCATGTACCTACTCACCAACCCATGCAGCCACTTACACACCAACTGACAAACTGATACACACAATCACACAAATTAGTCACTCACCCATACATTCAATAAGACACATTAATCACTCACTTATACAGTCAGTCACGCACCCAATAAATCATCCATACAGACACTCATACACCCACTCATTCTTCAATACACCTTGGCGTATATATATATATATATATATATATATATATATATATATATATAACATTCTTAAACTTTTTAGAAACACTCACTCATTGGATAATGTCATGAGTGATGTCATCAGTGATGTCATTTGAGATGTCATCAGTGATGTCATCAGTGATGTCATCAGTGATGTCACTGACCATGTCATGAGTGATGTAATATGTGATGTCATCAGCAGTGCATTGCGGGGGTGCGAGTTATAGTTAGCTCAGCTAACTATAACGGCTGAATTTCTTTGCTTTTGTACGAGTGAAATGTCAGCCTAACTATAACATCCCTGAAACCTGTGTGTTTTTCAGTGAATATATATATATATATATATATATATATATATATATCCTCACAGAACGGCACCTCCTTACGTCGCACCGAACAGAGACACGGTGACACCAGCAGAGTTGAGTCCAAAATTGTATTTCATTATTTTATCGGGCTATGACGCGTTTCGGCAGGATCCCCTGCCTTGTTCACACAACGGAGCCACACTCCCATTTTTAGTTTTATAGTAATTACTAATGAAACCCACGTGATGCATACACCCCCATAGGCATGGACAACAGACTAAGCAGAAAGTGTTACATCAAGATAGCCTACACTCGTGAAATTAAGTCAAATTTACTTCAGATGTATTTCACATTCTTTATATTCTAAAAATACTCAACCAAAACACGACTTGTGCATTGTGCCATGGATTGAAATTGTAGTGTATAAACCACTTCCTACTTCTGGTCCGTCATAGCTATGCAAATTAACTTTTTCAAAAAACTTTATTGTTCCAAATTTCGACGATGCATCCCAGAACATGGCAAATGAATCCTTTACTATGAAAATTGAATATATTGATAAGTACAGATATTGCTCGGTTATACCTTGGTCAGACAATTTTGGGCCAGTGCCCAAACCTATATAAGTGGTAAATATATTTTTCAATAATCAATCCTCTCATAATCATGTATAGTTCTATGGATTCTAGTAATCATTCATCATTTCTATCCATTTTTCCTGTTGGTTTTCCCATATTACCAATCCAAATATTTTCACTTGCAGCCTACAATCCCCTTTGTGCAAATGTCGCAAAATTCTAAAAACAATTGAATGTGCAAAAATCGCAATATGTGCAATGTAATATCCGCCCTTTCCACGGATAAATAAATAACATATGCAAATTACGCTTCAACTGTAAACATACCACTCTGTGCAACATGCGCTTAACGAACAATTGTGCAAATAAGCAATTTGAATAAATATTTAAGAAAACCCACATGAATATAATTTTAAAGATTTTTGATTAAACCAATAAAATCTGGATGACTAAAAGCTCAAGACTATACCCATTCCTGTTCCTACTCGAGGATAATATTATATAAAACCACATTTATACAATAAAGAAACCCAACACAAGGTTATTAAAACCGAGTCCATCCTGTGTCATTCTAAAAACACTTGCCATGAAAGTTACATAAATACATCTGTACCTTTAGGATCTAAATATAGTTTGTTTGATATGCACAGTCTTTATCATGTCCATCACTACACAAGTTCCTTAAAATATCTACCACCCGTGTTAAAATCTAAAAAAACTAAAGAAAAGAAAACAAACGGAATCAAAAGTTCATATATTATTTAACGAAGAGAGATTAGTCTTAGGGTAGTACTAGATGGTATTCTTTTGGATAATTTTTGAGAAAAACTAAGAAAAAACAATGATCTATATTTTAATCCCTCAAATCACGGAAACTGCCCTGAATCACATATATAGGCCCTTAGTAATGTATCATCTTCCTACAGCAGATGTACATGGAGTCCTTCATCCGCATTGAGACCCTTAGGGTTTTTACTGTCCAACATTAAAATGTACCTGGACTCCAATTTTCTCAAATCAAGTTCTCTGTTGCCCTTCTCCTTTTCTTTGGCACAGCATCCAAAACAAAATAGGATAGATCTTCTATCTTCCCTCCATGGACCTCATTAATGTGGCGTGCCACTGGATAACTAGGATCTTGGTTTTTAACTGCTCTCAAATGCTGTAGTATCTTAACATGGGCCATGTGGATAGTGCTTCCTACATATAACATAGGGCAGGTACAGGTTAAAACATACACTACATGATCACTTCTACAATTCAGACTTTTCAATATTTTCCAAGGTCTCTTCCACAAGGGCATTTGGATTTCTTTTTATTTACTCCATGTTTACAGGCTTTACATTTGGAGCACCTGCTGAAACCAGGACTTGGTTTCAACCAGCTTTCCTTTTCCCCCATTCGGGACTGTTGGTCACCAACTGTTCCCTCATGGATTTCGCCCTTCTAAATGACAAGAGAGGTTTTTGGAAACTATTTCTTTCAGGACCGGATCTCCTCTGATAAGATGCCAATGCTTACCCAGGCTGGCTCTCACCCTCGCCTGGTAAGTATTATATCCCATAATTAATCTTAACTCTGATTTAGAATTTGACACCTTATCCTTCTTGGTCCTACCAGTTTCCCCAAAGAGAATGTCTTGTCTAGTCATTGTGTTCACTTTACTTAATGCCTGATCTAAAACCCTCTGGTCATAGCCCCTCTGTCTGAATCTTACATTGAGATCCTCCTGTGCTGCTTCTAAAGTACTACTCTCACTGCAATTCCTTTTCATTCTTAGTTGCTCCGCATATGGAATACTCTGCTTTAACTTTTGAGGATGAAAACTTTGACTATGTAAAACAGAGTTCCCAGCAGTGGGTTTCCTATAGGTGCATGTATGTAGCTGCCCCTCTTTGATAAAAACCTTCAAATCTAAAAAATGGACACAGGATGGACTCATGTTATTGGTAAAAGTCAAGTTAAGATCATTCACATTCAAAGAGGAAATGAATAATTTAGCTTGTATTGGACATCCTCTCCATATCACGAAGAGGTCATCGATGAATCTGACCCACAATTTGATGTTGTTTTGCCACTGGGCTTTATACATGGTCCCGAGTACCTGCTCCTCCCACCAGCCCATGTGAAGATTCGCATAGCTGGGGGCGAAGCAGGTACCCATCGCCGTCCCCCTTAGTTGCTTAAAAGTATCATTGCCATATTGGAATAGATTGTTCTCAAGGCAAAATTCCGCCATTATTAAAAGCATTTCTGAATGTTGGTACAAACAAAGGGGTCTGCTGCTTAAAAAGTGCCTCAATGCTCTTAGTCCATCCTTGTGGGCAATACTTGTATAAAGAGATGACACGTCAAGGGTCACTAAAAGATCCCCCTCTTCCCATTTAAAATCATGCAATATTCTCAGGAAGTCTCCAGTGTCTTGGATATGTGAGGGTAAACCGTTGACAAAATCCTGTAAAAAATGATCTAAAAATCTGGACGTTGTCTCTAGGAGACTTCCAATAGCAGATATAATGGGTCTGCCTGGTGGCTTCTTGACATCTTTATGGATTTTTGGGATCAGATAAAAGATAGGCATCACGGGATGGTCAACTTTCAAATAATTCATTTCAGATTCCGTTATTAGACCTAGGGTTCTCCACCGAAATAGTTCTTTATGATACTTTGCCTTGACTTCTAACAGACTGCTAGATGGTACTTTCTGGTAGCAGTCCTTCTCTTTGAGTTGGAGCTTGGCCTCAACATCATATTGATCTAAAGGCCAAAGGACCACGTTTCCCCTTTATCCGATTGCCTGATGACTATATCTTTTCTCTCTTTGATCTTCTGAATAACATGATTGTACTTAGTATCTTCTGGTTTTTGATCACGATAAAAATTTACTTTAGATTCTTTGGCCAGTTTCTTCAGATCATCGATAACCAGTTCAGCAAATGTGTCTATGGAATCTTTGGGCATCATCGGTGTGAAGTTTGATTTTCTCTTAAACTGGGTTTTTATGGTGCCATGAACATCCAACCCCAATGTCTCTACCACATCCTCTGTGATTTCTGAACTTCCCAATGGGTCAGCCTCACGTTCCAGCTCATCCAGATCTCTTAGTAAATCTAGCTCAGCCACTGTGAGTGTTCCTGCTCCTTCATGTGGCTTGTTGGTATCTTGAACACTATCACTGCGTTTTCTCTTGTGGAAGTATTTACGTAATTTCAGGTTGCGAATAAACTTTAAAAAGTCTATTCGCATTTGGGGATAATCAAAGTTCGTGCGACTACAATAAGATAAGCCAAGTGACAGAGTGTCCAGATCTTCTTTGGATAACTCTAATTTTGATAAATTTATCACTGTGGTCTGATTTATAGATGTCATTTGCGTCTGAATTCCTTCTTTTGGAACCCGATCTTAGTTCCATTCCTTTGTCGTTTTCGACTTCTCTTTCGCTTCTGTTGTATCCCCGACCCCTTACTCCTCTCTGAGGTCTTTGCCTGTTGTTTGTATTGCGGTCCATCCCTAAAAACCGAACTCCTGAATTACGGTTGCTCGTTTCAAGTGGGTACTTGCTATATTTCTCATCTCTTCCCCATCAGTATCTGGTTCTGAGCTCCATTCAGAACTTGTTTCTTGTGTTTGCCTGTCTCTGTTTTTATTTGTTGGTCCAGAATTTTCTGACAGAGCTTGCTTCCGTATGGTATCGAACTGCTTGGCAAATGTGTAGATTTGGCCATGCTGGTAATCCAATCGATCACGCGTGAACTTGGTTGCTTTCCTTTCTTTAATGGCGCTTTCGTATTTATCCAACTTTACTGACAGCTCCTTCTCAAATTTTTCAATTGTTTCAGCCGTGGTTAAAGCCATTAGTTGCGTCTGTAGATCCTTTATTTCACCTAGGATTCGTTCTCTATCTTTTTTGGCATATTTAGTTAAAATCTTCAGCATATTATTTGAAGATTCAGCACTATTAGTTGCCCATTCTTGCAACATTTCAGGGTCAGGTCTCTCAAATGTCGGAGCGATTAAGATCCTAAGACCCCTTGGAACTCGTCCCACCTCCAAGTATTTGTCAAGGGACTTGGTCTCCCACCATTTGGAGATTTCATTGCGGCGCAATTTCTCAAGTCTTTTCATAATCTCTGTTGTATCATTGGTTTTACCCCTGCATATAACAGGCACCTCCTGTTCCACAGTTAGCTGCCCCAATAAAGCAGCCGCGGACCCGCAAGTGTTTCGCGGTGGTGCAATCCCGCGACCAGGCAGGCCGCTGTACAAAATACAAAAAGAGTTGCCTCTAGGTGGGATGCACTCCCAGTGGCAGACCATGTGGAACAGGAGGTGCCTGTTATATGCAGGGGTGCCGGCGCGAACATCGGCAATCCTTTTAAAGACATTTTTTAATGTGAGTGCCGGCGGCGACCCACTTGGGTTTTACTGAACCACCAGTCCCAGGAAGCATTGCTTCAGGTGGTTCACCTGAGCGTTATTATTATGGCGATTTACTGGTGGTTGCCGCATGCCGGCACGTCACATGGTCTGCCACTGAAGAGGGCGTTGGCCCGAAACGCGTCTGGCAAGTAAACCAGAAAAGGACTTTGTTCATGGCGTATGCCCTTGCTTTGGCGTAATTTCCACCTGGGAGTGCATCCCACCTAGAGGCAACTCTTTTTGTATAATATATATATATATATATATATATATATATATATATATATCATAACAGAAACAGTCCTGGTTCACCAAAATACCGGTAAAAAGCAGGTACGGACCACAGCGTGGTGTGTTCAGATAAAGTGCTTTATTGCAGAGATTTCAGCATCAGAATAATGTGACGGCAAGTGCCCAGCATGTTGCGTTGTGACCGCATTACCACGGTCTTATCATATCATATATATGTCGCCAGTAGGTAGTTATAGCTAGGACCATGTTTCCACAGGAAAAGCATTTTTTGTCTTACCTATAACTTTGGGGTCGTTTGACCAATCTTCATGAAATTTTCCCCAAAAAAGTGTCAAGGTATGTTCTGGTTGCAATGGAAAGTTTGGGGGTGATCTGTGCAGTGGGGACCGAGAATTAAGGTCATGAAATAAGAGTGCATTTGTAATTGTTAAATACCATAGTAATCTTTAGCCACACCTTAAGCCTGAACCGCTGACCGGACTTACACCAAATTTGGCAGGGAGGTAGAAAATCATCCATACAGGCACTCATACACCCACTGATTCATCAATACACCTTGGTGTATATATATTTAGCACTCATAAACTTTTTAGAAACACTCACAGTCACCGGATGATGTCATTAGTGATGTCATTTGAGATGTCATCAGTGATGTCACTCACCATGTCATGAGTGATGTAATATGTGAGGTCATAAGCAGTGCATTGCGGGGGTGCTAACTATAAATGCTGAATTTCTCTGGTTTTGTGCGTGTGAAATCTGAGCCTAACTATAACTTCCCTGTAACCTTTGTTTGTTTTAGTGAATATATTTATATATATATATATATATATGTGTGTATTTACATGTATACATTATGACATCACTCATGACGTTCTATGACATCATTATGACATCACTGATGACATCATTCAATGAGTGTGTGAGTTTGTTTTATGGTTTACATAAAGGCGGGTAAATAACCTATTACTTTCCTGCCTAATTTTATACGGCCTGTGTCCAGCTAATAGGTGTAACCCATGTGCTCCTAATGCATCATAGGTGTGTAGAGGTATTGAGCATATTATAAATCTTTGTGTTGAAGAGCAACTCTGTGTGCAGATGATAGTTGATGACTTATGTCAAGTATGTTCCACACAAGTTTTTTTGGTTCTGCAGAAAAAGTTTCCAGGAGGGTAAAGATTCTACATAGTAGATACTGAGGGGCTGATTAATGACCCTGGAGGTTCGAGCGCAACCATTGCTTTTTGGCAATCTGACAGCCTGCTTCCCTGGTGGTCGGAATGCCGGATTATGAGCAGGGTTGGGAATCGCCTCAAAATTGCTGCCAACATTCCAGCTCTAGTGGCGGTGACAGGAGAGGCAGAGGGGGCCAATGGAGGAGGTCCCTGCCCATGAACCACCGACCTAATTATGACCTGCCTTTCCGATGACCTTTTCCTTGCAGTGTCCCCGCCAGGAAAAGGTCGGCAGAAAGGCAGGTAAATGGCCACAAAACTATCTCCAGGGTGAATATGCCCTCTGCCAATGTCGCTGGTGCCCATGTTGTGCTCCCTATAAGCCATAGATGTCAGTGCGCCCACTGTTTCCATGCACAACATGATGCAGGGAAACAGTGTGCCCAACTGGCTTGAGGCACCGCAGCATGGCTGGCATTGGCTTCAGACTCTTCCCGATAGCCGAATCGTACATTAGCCATGGCTGCGCTGTCCACACACAACAAGCCACGCCAAACTTGAAATCAGGCCCTAAGTATTGTAAGAAGTTGAGTTATTAGACAGAATAATCTCAGCATGATGGTTTCTACATAACAAACTAACATATGAACATGTGCATGTTTTGCTTCTGAAGATGGGCTATCTGTAAAGTTTTCACCACAGTATAAGGCTGCAGGTAGTATGATCCTTAGCACCATCAGACCTTGGTTATTTTAAGTGAATAGCGTCTTTTTTCACAAGTGTTACTTAGAGTGTGCACTGTTTTAGTAGATACTATTTAGTACTCTGTGGTATATTTCTCATGAGAGTTTCGTTTTCTACAAACAGTGGGGTATAGAGTAAACTCTCTCCATAGAATAAACACTGTTTACAGTACCCACTTTTCTGTTCATATCAACTTAATTTCTCAATGTAGGTTTGGTGACTGTGAGGGCATTCATTTTGGAACCGACGTTGAGTATTTTGAAGAGCTTGGCTTTCTCTGAACAGTTATATACATATTGAATACTGTGTGCAATAAAAGTTTCCCATGTATTCGTTGTTGATTGTTAATGTGAACTAGGCTACTTGTGAAGTGTATGGTATAGGGTCAATATTGCACATAGCACATGGTTGCTTGCTACCCCTAAGGGAGTTGTATCTGTGATGCCATTAATTATGCTTTATTTTATGTTGTACTTACTTTCAGGCCTCTAATACCATACTAGCTTATACAGCAATGTGTACAAAAGAAGGTAAGATGATGTTATCAGTGATATCATCAATGATATAATACAACATGTCATGAGTGATGTAATATGTGAGTCCATAAGCAGTGCATTGTGGGGCATAAAGTTATAGTTAGCGCTGCTCTGGTAACTTTAACTGGTGAATTTATGTGTTTTTTAGTTTAAAACGTTAATGTCACTGACATAGTCACTTAACTTTAACGTTTTGCTTTTTCAGTGAATAGATGAACTTGTGTTTGTATATATATATATATATATATATATATATATATATTCACTGAAAAAACCATAGGTTTCGGGGACGTTATAGTTAGTTGGACATTTCACTCGTACAAAACCAGAGGAATTCGGCCATTAGAGTTAGTAGAGCTATCTATAACTCACGCCCCGCAATGCACTGCTGATGACGTCACATATTACATCACTCATGACATGCTCAGTGACATCACTGATGACATCTCAAATGACATAACTGATGACATCATCATCCACGTGATCATCTGATGCACCTCCTCACACCCTAATAAAACCTTTCATACACCCACTCTAAAATACAGACTACCAATATCAAAACTATGGACAGACCAATAGCAGTTAGTACATACCCGCTCAGTGATTCATACGTCTACACACACATCCACCCACTAACCCATACAGTCACTTATACACGCAGTCATTCATCAATACAGCCACTGATATATCCACTCATACACCCATATAGACACTTACACACTGACACTCACCCAAAGAGTTACTCAAAAACCTAGTCAGTCACCCAAAGAATTAATTACACTGCCTTTTACTCACCTATGCAGTTATACACACACCACGTCACTTATTCATACAGATACGTACTGTCTTCAACAATTACTGACATAAGCACACACTTATCCATGCAGCCACTGTCACAATCACTCACTGTCACATATACTCACTTATATACTCCAACACTCACAAATACTGCCTTTTACATATGTAGTTACTTACACATATACCACTAAGACATCCATTCACTCACCAACACAGCTATACGTACACTCACTCACTCATACACTCCCTAACACACGCACTCATAAACGCATACACCCGGTGAATCACCCACTCACACATCCATGCAGGGAGTCACACACCCCCCACCCACACAGACACTCAGGCACCCATACAGGTTCTCAGACAACCAATCATTCTTCAATATACCTTGGCATATATAGATATAACATTCTTGAACTTTTAGAAACACTCAGTCACTGGATGATGTCATCAGTGATGTCATTTAGAGATGTCATCAGTGATGTTATCAGTGATGTCACTGAGCATGTCATGA
This sequence comes from Calotriton arnoldi, assembly GCA_963921515.1. Lineage (NCBI taxonomy): Eukaryota > Metazoa > Chordata > Amphibia > Caudata > Salamandridae > Calotriton > Calotriton arnoldi. Next base: position 5,319 of record CAWUFW010022132.1, on the reverse strand, counting down.
GTGATGTAATATATGACGTCATCAGCAGTGCATTGCGGGGCACGAGTTATAGTTAGCTCTACTAACTATAACGGCCGAATTTCTCTGGTTTTGTACGAGTGAAATGTCCAACTAACTATAACGTCCCTGAAACCTATGGTTTTTTCAGTGACTGTATATATTCTAATATATATAAAATATATATATATATATATATATATATATATATATATATATATATATATATTCACTGAAAAAACCATAGGTTTTAGGGACAGTTATAGTTAGTTGGACATTGCACTCGTACAAAACCCGTGAAATTCCCACGTTATAGTTAGTTCAGCTAACTATAACTCGCGCCCCACAATTCACTGCTGATGACGTCACATATTACATCACTCATGACATGGTCAGTGACATCACTGATGACATCACTGATGACATCTCAAATGACATCACTGATGACATCATCTAGTGACTGTGTTTCTGTAAAGTTTAAATATTTTTAATGTATATAGGGAAAGGCGTATTGAAGAATGAGTGGGTGTATAAGTGTCTGTATGGATGATTTAGTAGGTGCGTGACTAACTGTATAAGTGAGTGATTAAACGTATCTTACTGAATGCATGGGTTAGTGACTAAACTGGGTGAATGTCTGTATCCGTCTGTCTGTTGCTGTGTAAGTGGCTGCATGGGTTTGTGAATAACTACATGAGTGTCTACATGAGTTATTGATTTGTTGTCTGAGTATCTGTATGGGTGCCTGAGTGTTTGTGTGGGTGGGGTGTGTGCGACTCTGTGCATAGATGTGTGAGTGGGTGATTCACTGGGTGCATGATTTGAAGAGTGCGTCTGTGATGGACTGCTTGGGTGGGTGAGTGTGTGTATGGGTGTGTTAGTGAGTGAATGTATATCTCAGTGGTACATGTGCGAGTAACTACATATGTAAAAGGCAGTATATATGTGTGTTAGAGTATTTAAAAGGCTATAAGTGAGAGTGTGTGATTGTGAGAGTGGCTGTATGGATGCGTGTGTGCTTGTATCAGTTATTGTATAAGAGCGTAAGAATGTGCTAGTATTTGTATGACTAAGTGAGCTGGTGTGTGTATAACTCTATAGGTGAGTAAATGGGTGTGTGATTAATTTTTTGCATGACTGACTAGGTGTGTGAGTACCTCTATGGATGAGTGGCGGTGTGTGAGTGTTTATATAGGTGTATGAGTGCATATGATAGTCCTGTACTGAGTGACTGTAAGTATGAGTGACTGCACGGGTGAGTGAGTAGATGTGTGTGTGTAGACCTAAGAATCAGTGAGTGGGTATATAGTTATTGGTATTGGAGTGTGTATGGTTTTGCGAATGGCAGTCTGTAAATAAGAGTGGGTGTATCAAAAGTTATATTAGGGTGTGAGAAGATGCATGAAATTATCACATGGATGATGTCATCAGTGATGTCATTTGAGATGTCATCAGTGATGTCATCAGTGATGTCACTGACCATGTCATGAGTGATGTAATATGTGACGTCATCAGCAGTGAATTGCGGGGCGCGAGTTATAGTTAGCTGAACTAACTATAACGGGGAATTTCCACGGGTTTTGTACGAGTGCAATGTCCAACTAACTATAACTGTCCCTAAAACCTATGGTTTTTTCAGTGAATTTCAAAGGTTTTTAAATGCTAATTTCTAACTATAACGTGCCTGAAACCTATGGTTTTTTCAGTGAATTTGTAAGGTTTTTTAAATGCTAATTTCTAACTATAACGTGCCTGAAACCTATGGTTTTTTTCAGTGAATTTCAAAGGTTTTGTAAATGACAATTTTTTAATTGTATTAATTGTTATATTTATTTTTTTGATACTGATTTACAAATTTTTTTCAACTATTTATTTTTAGATATTTTATTTTTTAAATTACATTGTAATTACATTATACATTACATTACAAAATATACTTTCTCAGAATGAATTACTTTAGTTTAAATACTTTGCAAATAGGCAATAGACTTTTAAGTACAGTAGTTACAGTTGTTGCAATGGGCAACACAATTTCAAACACAATGCAACATTGAGCTCAATGTGAATTTCTAGTTAAATGCAATTAGTTACTTTATGGATTACTTTTCTAACCACAGGACTGGATCCTAGATTCAGTCCTGGGACATCTCCTGTAAACAGTTGAGTAAAAGCGTTTTGGTTACAGTACTGATTTTTAAGGAATATTATTGTATTTTAAAAGTTGACACTTAGAAACTTTTTCACATAGAATCACCAATGTTATCCTATGGCCGGAAATTCACTTAGCAGGTAAGTAGTGTTATCGTTACTTTTTCTTACTCAGTGGTGGATCCTGGATCCAGCACTGGTGCATCTCCTGTAAACAGTTGAAAGAATGCGTTTAAGTCATACAGGCGATTTTTAAGGAATATTTGTAGTTTATGAAAATTGACACTTTGAAACTTTTCTGCTGAAAACCAGACAATGGATTCCTATGGAAGGAAATACAAGTTACTGGTAAGTACGGTTAGAATTACTTTTCAGGGTCAGTGCTGGGCTAAAAGATGCAGCACTGGGTTCTCTCCTGATAACAGGTGAGTAAATCGGAATTCGTATTTTGTCTGATTTTAGAGGAATATTTGTATGTTTCAAAAATCGACACTTAGAAACTTTTTCAGCAAAAAGCAGGCAATGATATCCTATGGAAGGAAATTCAAGTTACTGGTAAGTACGGTTAGAATTACTTTTCAGGATCAGTACTGGGCTCAAAGATGCAGCACTGAGGTCTCTCCTGATAACAGGTGAGTAAATCGGAATTCGTAGTTCGGCTGATTTTAGAGGAATATTTGCACAATGGTGAAGGAAGGGGTGGGGCCTAAGGTGACATGTCTGCAAACACGCCCTGTGGCGCGTTTTAAGTTGGACAATTAATTCCTCCTCAATCCCGAGGGTCCCTAGGGGCCAACTAGCCCACCAGGTACCTCCAGTATGCGCCAGGGGCTGCGTTGCACAGAGGTGTTCAGAGGCCACGCCCCTTTTACAACACTCTGCAACGCAGCTCCGTGGCGCTTACTGGAGGTATCTGGTGGGCTAGTTGGCCCCTAGGGACCCTCAGGATTGAAAAGGAATTTATTCCCCATCTTAAAACGCGCCACGGGGCCTGTTTGCACACATGTCACCTGAAGCCCCGCCCCTCCCTTCACCACTGTGCAAACGCGCCCCGTGGCGTGTTTTAAGTTGGGGGATTAAGTCCCCTTGAATCCTGAGGGTCCCTGGAGTCCAACTAGCCCACCATATACCTCCAAAAGCGCCACAGAGCTGCGTTGCAGAGAGGTGTAAAAGGGGCGTGGCCTCTGTACACGTCTCTGCAACGCAGCCCCTGGCGCATACTGGAGGTTCCTGGTGGGCTAGTTGGCCCCCAGGGACCCCCAGTATTCAAGGGGAATTCGTTCCCCTCTGCAAACGCACCAGGGGCGCGTTTGCAGAGTACTGCAGGGAGGGGGCGGGCCTCCGGCACGATGCCGGTCGTTTTTTTATTTTTTTAATGGGGGTGCGTGGCTCCTTCCTTACTTATTGGCCCGGGGACCCCCCGGGACCTGAGCATTTTATTTAATTTTTTAAAATAAAAATTAAAAACGGGAAGGGGGCCGCGTGGCCCCCCTTCCCTGGGCCTGTATTGGCCCCGGGGACCCCATCCCCGGGGCATGGCCTCGATTTTTATTTGGAGGGGGCTGCGTGGCCCCCTCCTCAGGCCATTTAAGGCCTCGGGGACCCCATCCCCGGGGCCGGCCTTGCACTTTTTAAAATATATAATTAAATTTGGGGAGGGGGCTGCGTGGCCCCCTCCCTGGCCACTTATGGCCCCGGGGACCCCATCCCCGGGGCCTGGCCTCTCGTTGGGGACTGTGGGGGTCCCCAAACCCCCACAGTCCCGCCGGCTCCCCGCCTCCTGCGCGAGCCGGCATTGCTTTTCCACATGGGGAGCAGCTAACATGCTGCTCCCCATGTGGAAAGCAATCAGCTTTGGATATTGTGAGAGCAGGTTTCGGCTGCTCTTCCAATATCCAAAGCAAGTTTGCAATGACAGGACGGGAGCCGCGAGGCTCCAGTCCTGTCATTGCAAACAGCAGTGTCCCGGGGGTAGGCACCCGGGACACTGCAGGAGCCGGCCCTGGGGGTGGCGGTCCCCAGGGCCATCACTGGCTCCAGGAGGGGGCCGCGCGGCCCCCTCCCCACATTTTCAAAGCCCCAGGGAGGTGGTGGTCCCCGGGGCTTCGGGGTCCAAAACGGACCCCCATTTTTAATCTTTTAGTGCCCCGGGGAGGTGGCGGTCCCTGGGGCATGTGGGGGCTGGAGCCCCCCCACATAGGTTAAAAAAGATTAAAACAGAAGCCCCGGTGAGGTGGCGGTCCCCGGGGCAGCGGGAGGGCAAAGAGCCCTCCCGCACCATTTTGTGTTAAAGCCCCGGGGGTGGCGGTCCCCGGGGCTTGGGGGCCCTAGAGGCCCCCATACATAAATTTAAACCCCCACCATGACCCCGGGACTTGGCCCACCCGGGGCAAATTAACATCAAGCGCGGGAGACCGCGCTTCGATTTTTATTTTTCGGCAGGATCCGCGCACCCTGAGCGCATCCTGCCGATTTTCTTTTTAAATAAATGCTTTTTTGCCCAGGGGTCCTTGTGGGACCCCTGAGCAGGCCTAGGGGGTTAGGGTGTTTCTACCCTGCCCCCTTTGTGCACTTGTTTCTGTTCTACCGAGGGACAAAATGGCTGCCAACACTTCCTGAATCGGAATGTTGACAGCCAGCTGACAGCCAATTAGCATGCAGCTCGTGATCGGGAGAGTGCGGACCTACTCGGCCATAGATATATATGTGACTTTACTTGTGAATTTCTCAGGAACTACTGAACGGATTTACACCATTTAAGCCAAAGGCACCAGTCTGAACCAAGGGCTACCTCTTTGCCAAATTTGGTGTAATTCCGTTCAGCAGTTCGGGCTGTAGCTGCGACTAAAGGTTCCTATGGAAAAATGAATGGGGAAAACGCGTTTTGGGACCCCCTTTTTCTCGGCCCCCGCTTGACGAATCAACCCGAGACTTTCAGGGTAGGAGCGGAGCGGACGCCCAACAAGTTGGAAACTTTCACGAAGATTCGTCAACCGGCGCCAACGTTATTTCAAATAGAATGTCGCGGATTTCCTATGGATAATAGGTCCTAACTATAACTATCTACTGGCGACCGCCAGTAGATAATATATATATATATATATATATATATATATATATATATATATATATATATATATATATATATATATATATATACATACATATACATAC